>JAWPHD010012681.1:0-74132 GCA_037043455.1 Cyrtodaria siliqua
CCGGAAGTTAAAACTGTTAAAGGATTCGTTATTTGCCAGAATAACTAAATGAGATTATTCTTATTTCATTGTTTATATAAAGAAATATCACGGACACAAATGCATGAGTCAGTATATAAACTGGCAACTTTTCATGAAAAATGTTCAGATGGCAAATTTTATAAATGTAATCTGAACACATTAATCTAGTAAACAAGAAACAAACTCAAACACAAACTAACCACCTCTTTCATAAAAGAATAATGCACGCAATGTGTACCACCATCGTGGACTACGAAAGATCTGAAGATTTGACATGTTAGATACTACACACAATTCATAAACTGCACCGTTATTGCTGTTGTTTTCTTTCAATTTGTAAATTATAATATGCCTATATAAATCAAACAAGAATAAGACGTAATGTAAGTAGAGAAAAAGAGAAAATTGCCACGGGCAGCTATCTCTCCATTTTTGAAATGACCCATTAATGCCACTACTTAGATAGTAGTACAACCAACAAACACCCTATTATATCATAAGCAGTGGCAAAACTAGAGGGAACGACTGCCTTGATGGAAATATAATTGATTGCCTAGGGAGTCCTTCATTTAGAGTACGGATGCCAGTCTGCAGCATCAGTGACGAGAAATCACGAACACAGGTACAAACAAGAGGTCAAAAATAGCCCGATTCGCTCACCTGAGAATTTCTGCAAAGACGAAAAAGTAGATAACAAGTGCAATTGAGTATTAGATTTGAAAACTTTTTGTGCGACATAAGGTAAATTTGCAAAACTTGGTTCTTCGTATTTTACAGAGAATGTTACCCCTGCGAAATGGACCTCGGTCAACATGCTTTAACCATGGTCAACCATTGTTAACCATGGTCTGTATACCTTGGTTTAACCATGGTTGACCATGGTTTGCCATTTTTGTTAAATGGAACTACCATGGTCAACCATGGTGTTAATGTAACCATAGTCGACCAAGGTGACAAGCCATGGTCGACCAAGGTGACAAACACATGGTCGACCAAGGTCAAACCAAGGTCGACCAAGGTCAAACCATGGTCGACCACAAGGTCAAACCATGGTCGACCACGCTCATACCATGGTTGACCAAGGTTAAACCATGGTTAAGAAAGGTCACCATGCTTATAAACCATGGTCGACCAGGGTTATAATACATGTTCGACCAGGGTATAATAAACTAAGCAAAATAACAAGGTTTTCTGACAACACGATAACTAGCACTAATATTGCACCATCTACTTCTTGCAGTTGTAACTTTTGCACAGAAGCAATTTTAGTGGTCAATTCTGTTTTTTAAGTGAAAATGTACACTGAAATTTCAGCGAAATAACAGTCAAATTTACTGAAAAGAATTGGGCAAATTAACAGTGAATAACAGTGAAATCTCGGTGAAATGTCACTGGAATTTTACTGAAATTGTAGTGAAAATTTCACTAAAGAATTGGCAAAATAAAAGTGAGTTTCAGTGAAATCTTGTTGAAATTACAGCAGTATTGGTCAATTTTAATATCAGTGAAATCTCAGTGAAATTTCACAAGAATACAACAGTTCAAGAACAGTTCACAAATATATAACCTTTAGTCTACATCACTTAGAAGACCTGATCATACTTGGTGAAATGATGCATATGATACTGAAATCAAATAATATCTGCAGTGCTAAACACCATTTTTCTATCAACAACAAAAAAAACACTATTACATGAATAAGATGCTTTGAATACAATAAGTAATGTAAGTATAGTCACAAAACACTTACTTTTAATCATTAAATGGTGCAAGGAAAAACTATATAGTTGTTGCAAATCTCCTGCCAAAAATTCAAAGGTCTAATTACACTTAATCAACAGGATGTGCTCGCCTGTGCAGTCTAAAGTAGTTCTGGTATTAAAGAGGTGCTAATCTTTTTTTCTTTAGTGCTGTTTCCTGTTATTTTTTGGCTATAACTGTATTCTAGACGTGTTGTTGATATTTGAAAATGCAGCTCATCATGTTTTGACAGTTTTTTATATAAATTGAGAAGTGAAAGTAGACAGGGTATGAAATTGCAAGGGGTAAAAATAGTGTTGACCTTTGACCCGGTGTTAGTAATACAACTGAATAAATGTTTCTTAGAAGGTATTAAACCCCCTATTTCCTTGTCGATGTTAATAGCAGACATGTTTATTTGCATGATAAAGTAAGTTTCCAGAATTCTAACGAGGTTTGAGTTTTTAACAGGTTGTCAACATTCTAACTTTACTATGGAAGGGCAATGGAGACTCATTTACGCTATTATAACCTCAAAAGGGTTTATATTTTATTTGCACTTTTGTCAGAATCACTTTGCATTTTATTTGCACTTTTGTCACAATCACATTCCTAAACCAATCAATTTATCTTCATATAAAACTTGCTACACATATCAAGGTAGCGTCCTGTGGTGTATTTTGATATAAAACAACACAACTTGCCAATTATACAATCTTTAAAATTGAGGTTTTTTTCCAGGCTTTAATTATCTATATATATCATTTCCCCCGGGATCCCAGCTGCATTTTCAGTAGGGTGAGTTATATGATGTACTATGTGAGCATATATCTGTCTAGTCTTCTTTCTCAATGAATAAAATGTGGAGAGAGAGAGAGAGAGAGAGACCGAGACAGACAGATATGTCATTGAAATTTCAGTCAATTAATTTAGTGAAATTTCACCAAAATTTCACTGAAATTTGGTGTTTTTACTGAGATTTGTCAATATTTTCAAATTTCACTGAATTTTGGTGACAATATCACTGCCTTTTCACTGGGGTACATGCTGAATGACCATTGTTGACCATGGTCAACCATTGAGTGACCATGGTCAACCAAGGTCCAACAATCTTTGACCATGGTCATGTCGTTAAAACCATGGTTGACCATGGTCTTTTAGCATTTCATGTTATCAAAAGCATGGTTGACCTTGTCAACCATGGTTCAACCATGGTTGGCAGAGCTTGACCCATGGTTGACCATGGTTGACCAGGGGCCACGTTTCGCAGGGGTGGTATGGAAATGGATGGATAGGAAACCCCGAGGCACAGCCAGTTATTACCCTAGGAACTTCATTTGTACAACTGTTATAGTATATATAAGTCTATAAAAACTGTGACCCTGGGGAGGGCCAAATTAGACCCCAGGGTCACCATTTGAACAAACTTTGTAGAGCAACATAAGCTGATAATAAATTCAGAATATTAAACCTTTAGCTCCTGTAGTTTCAGAGAAGAAGTTTTTTAAGTATTTTTCCTTTATCAGTCTATGTAAAACTGTGACTCCTGTGGGTGGGGGTTGGGGGGGGGGGGGCAAATTTGACCCCAGGGTCATCCACAAACTTGGTAGTGGATAATAAGCTGATGGTAAATATAAAATATTAAGCCTTTGGCTCCTATAGTTTCAGAGAAGAAGATTTTTGAAGTTGTTCCCTATGTAAGTCTATGTAAAACTGTGACTGATGAGGCAGAGCCAAATTTGAACAAACTTGGTAAAAGATCCATAAGCTGATAATAAATAAAAAAAATATTAAACTTTTATCTCTTGTAGTTTCAGACAAGAATATTTTTGAAGTTCTTCCCTATAACTCTATGTAAAACTGATTCAAGAAGGGCCCCTAAGCTCCCAGTTAAAGAAATTCTGAGAAAAAAAAATAAACAAAAAGTAAAAAATAAAAACTAAGAAAAAATAAAAGAAACAGGTCAGTCAAAACAATAAAAAAATAAATATATATACATATATATATATATAATTTAAAAAAAAAAATTAAATAAATAAAAAATAACAAAAAATAAACCCAACAACAAAGGTATTTTTATGGGGAAAAAAAACATATGCCTCCAGTGAGATTTGAACCTACGTGTACATTACCAAATATTGAAAAAGGGTCATGACACTCTCGCTTTCATTGATATCAACAATCTGGCCAAGTTTGGGAAAGATCGAATACAAAACGAAGGTGCTAGAGTGTTCACAAAGCTGAAAATGGCATTTTTCAATAATTCAAGGTCACATAACTCTAGTGTTTTTGGTCCGATATAGCTGGTTTTCGATCTTTCATTGATATTAACAATCTGTTAAAGTTTGGTAAAGATCGGATGAAAAATGAAGGCCCTATCGTTTTTAGCTAAATCCATATATGGTAATGGCGGCTATCTTGGATGTCGCATTGACCTAATTTGTATAACTTTGGAAGGCACTGACATCAATATCATCCACTTGCAAATTGGTCAAAATTGGTCAAGCGATTTCAGAGGAGATGTCGTTTACAAATGCCCTAAATAAGTCTATGTAAAAAAGAGTATGATAATGGACCTTTGGAAACGACCGAGCACGACACATACGACATATTGCAGTCTCGGTTTGATTGAGACTGTTCATGAGCGGTAGTGCTACCGCTCACGCCCTCTCGCCCCGGGTTGAGCAAACTCAATATTCATGTAAAATCTTCATATACAGGCTTTGGAACCCCTGGGCAATTTCACTTTTGACCCTATGAACTTCGGTGTAATTTGTACAACTTTGGAAAACATTGGTCTCAGTAACGTCCACCTGAAATTGGTCAAAATTGGTCAAGCGGATTAAGCGGAGATGTCGTTTACAAATGCCCTATATATAAGTCTATGTAAAACGTAAAATCTCCATATACAAAGTTTGGAACCCCGGGTCACAGCCATTTTGACCCTAGGAACTTCGTTTGTAGTCTAGGAGTTGGCGATCATTTATAAACAAAAACATTTACAATCTGTTAGCGGTTCTTGAGAAGATTTATTAGGGTTTTGATTATGTACGGTAATGGCAGCCCTCTTGGATGTCGCATTGACCTTTTTTGTAAAATTTTGAAAGGCATTGACCTCAGTATTGTCCACGTGAAATCGGGTCAAAATTGGTCAAGCGGTTTCTGAGGAAATACAAATGCCCTATATAAGTATATGTAAAACATGTAAAATCTCCATATACAAAGTTTGGAACCCCGGGGCACGGCCATGTTTGACCCTAGGAACTTTGTTTGTATAACTTTGTAGTCTAGGAGCTGACGATCATTTATAAACAATCAAAGTACTGAAAGTACTGAGAATGCAAGGTTTGATAGGAAATACTGTATGAATATTTGCACGATTGCGGGACATTTAAAATTACTATGAAATTGACATAGTTTTAGCCAACTTGGCGATCTTGGGCGACCTACAAAAATCTTAGAGGGTCTATCCATTCCAAATATATTGTGATCCATTGTCATTAAACTGTTTCAAATCTATACTAGAATATTATTTTATGAAATTGCTGATGGATAGACAGATTTGTGTTTTATGGCCAAACCTTCACTCAAGATGACCTCCATGTCTAAAATTATTTGTACAACTTTGGAAGGCATCAATCTCAGTATTGTCTACGTGATATTTGGTTAAAATTGGTTAAACGGTTTCTGAGGAGATGTCGTTTACAAATGCCCTATATAAGTCTATGTAAAACGTAAAGCCCCATAGTAACAAATATTGGAACCCCACCCCGGAGCACGGCCATTTTGTTACCTAGGAACTTCTTTAGTAAAATATTTCTAGCCTGTGAGTTGGCGATCATTTATAAAGAAAAACTTTCAAAATCTGTTCTGCGGTTCTTGAGAAGAAGATATTTTAAGGTTTTCATTATATTTGGTAATGGCGGCCATGTTGGATGATACATTGACCTAATTTGTATGACGGACGACGGACGGACTGACGGACGGACGGACTTACAAAAAGCGATCACAATAGCTCACTTTGAGCCTTCGGCTCAGGTGAGCTGAAAATGAAGGTGAATATAATAAATAGTCCAGTATTAATAGTACATGTTAGATGAGTTTTACACATGTATTCTTGAGTAGAACCACTACTGTACCTCCCGCCATCCATTAGAAAGGACACTTTCTCAGAAATCGAGCTCCCAGTGGGATTTGAACCAGCAGAGATGAGAGTCGAGAGTCAAACGCAGCGTCATTTCTCTCTCGACCACGGAGCCTCTTTAAAATAATGATGTTCATATTAATTTAACTACCATTTTATATACACTTTTGTATAATGCTATTTGTCTGATATAAATGGATAGTTTTCGATAAGAATATGCTTGATCAAGTAGACTTTAGGTTTTAATTTAAGTTAGTGTAATTAGTTTGATTATATTCAGTTAAAGGGTGTGCATCATGCTTTTCGGAGGGGTGTAGGGATCCGACTTCAAATGTACAAATAATGCTATATATAGGCTTTAATTATGTGCATGTATATTTTAATTGTGCGTGCCTGTCGATTTGCATGTAATGATGAAGAGATGCAGATCGAAACCTTCATTTCAGCCCCTCTCCCCACCCATCTCCACCCATCTCAGTTCGTATGAAGATTGTCTATCCTTAGTCGTTCTTAACTATTTTATTTTATTTTTTATTAATTTCAGAGACACCCAAAGAGGTTGAACTAACTTGTAACTGACTTGTAGCACCTGCGAAAGACAAAACACAGCGTGTGTAAAATCTAAGAAGACACATGAACACGTGTAACAAACACGTCGATAAAGAAACTAGTGACCAGAAACACGTGTGCAGCCCATGTGAAACCGCTTTATAACTGCATTCGGTTTAAAGAGACATGTCCTGAAAACACACAAAGGAACATCAAAATGTAAATGTAATGTATGCCAGAAGCTGTTTCTTCACAATAAAGGTGATTATGAAGAGCATGTCTCTAAGCATTTTAATTTAAAAGCACATAAATGCACGAATTGCGGTCTTGCCTTTCAACACAGGTGCATCCGATTTCACCACAAACAACTGTGTTTCACCATTGAAACAAAAAAAGCATGAGTGTGATATCTGTGGCCACCAATTTAGCAGGAAAGATATACTGAACCACCATATGAACAGCCATTCAGTTACAAAGACATACAGTTGTTGGGTATCAGGATGTGTGCAGACCTACATTTGTCAAAGCATATCAGCAGTAAAGACACATGAAGACATAATACAAATCATTATTATTGATGAATCAAAGCGGTCAAGTTGTATCTGAAAGAACTTATACATACTCAATATATACGGTTTTTCATATGATATTGTTATGATCGGGTTTTCAAGTCTTTGAATGTTTACATTATGAGAGGTCACTAAACTTTCACTTAACTTTTAGCAGCCAGTGTAACCTTAGATACTTAAAACTTTGTTGTTACTAGTTCAAAATCTAAATGATTACATGATTTATATACTTATCATCTAATGTTATAGGCAATAAAAGTTAGTTTTGATCTACTTTTCACTTTTATAAGACCACCTGTCATTGTTTTAGCAGCCATTGTTGTTGTTATTGTTGTTGTTGTTGTTGTTGCATTGCACTATCGGATGCTGTTGCCTAGATACATGTCATCTGGCAACTTTGGAAAAACGTTCAGAGTTAATATCTAACCTGAATATGTATTGTGCACTGATTCAAAGGTATCAGTATTGCAAATTAATGTTTACGCTATAAATCCATGATGTTAGTTTACATAATTTAATTCAGAAATCATTATTTCTATGTTGTTAAAGTTAAGGGGTATCTTGCTTATTTGTGATTGTAGTGTAAGGTGCGAGTACCCCGCATTTTTCGGGACAACGTTCCCGACGTCTTTATGTGGGAATCTTCCCAATACTAATGTTGCGGGATTCCACTATTTTTAGTTGTTGGATAAGGGGTATAAATAGTCCCCACATATTTGTATCTGAAACTCCTTGAATTTTCTCTTTAGGTTAAGCCTTAGTTTTCTGTTTGCTTAATGCTGGCCATTTAGAACGTTTTTAATAAGTAATTTTGGGGGCATTTAAACGGTTAAAAGTTAATATTTAAATTACAAGGGTGCATTGTAAGCTTTATTTATTTGAAGCTAATTAAAGTGTTTATAAACTTAAATAGATTACTTATTCACACAAAGTTATTATACCATAAATTGTTGTTGACCCCCCTTGATATTCTTTAGATCACTGATAGTAGAACCTATAGTATTAATTTCATTTATATGTGTTATTGATTCATGTTTTAAATACTACTGTAAAGAAAAAAAAGTATTGTAAACAAATTCAAGAGTCATAAACAGCTATGATCTTGTTCACTATTGAAAGTTCCCACAGGATGCTATATATATTTGGTAGAGGTAGCGTGACATTCACACTTTTATAGGCTGTCAGGAGATCTGGTTAAACACACTCGACAGTTTTTGGGTTTATTACATAATAAAAAATAAAAGCAATTATTGAGGAAAGATATGGTGTGGATATTTTAAAATTGTGGACCCCAGCATCATATTAGTGCATTTCGTAACAGACTGTTCTCATGTACACCCCGTTTAAAGAGGAGGTGGACCTCCAGTTAAGAACATAAAAAAAGAGGAAAGTGAGCAGGTTCCAGGCACGTGATTGTTCATATTGTTTTTAAATATGTTTGTGGGTTTTGGTGAACTGGAGATACTGTACTGATATATTGGAAACGGGTATAAAATGCGCGCTGGGGACAAAAGACGAAAAGTCTTAAGACATTATAAATCAAATTGATTTGCCATATAGTTGCTGGAAATGTATTGCATGGAATTGGTATTGCGTTGGTTTTTTTTATTGGTTTTTTTTTGTTGTTGTTTTCTGTTTGCTTTTTGTAAAACGCATGATTATTTTTCTTCGTAACATAATAAACGTAGTGATAGACCTCATTATGCCGGCATTGATCGCGCTTTAACAATTTTGAACAATGAGTGGTTTTCATAGAGTTATGTTCACCTGGGAGTTTTGCTAATTCATCTGTTTGTAATCGGCAGTGTAGATGCATCTGTTGATTTTGGAAGCAGCATGTAGGGAATTCGTGATCAGTGGAAGCAGGTGTAATATGCTTGTTGAGTAAAGAGACAAATGACCAAATGATATGAATACAAGTGATTTTGTTTATTTGTATATAGCTGGTGAAGATATAGTGCAATCGTTATTGGGTTGTTGTGTTTAAGAAACAAAACAAAAAATAAATGTTTCCTGTTTCATTTTGTTTATTTAACTCCTTTTTCGTGTTGAATGCATACGTATGCCTTTTTTTGTAAAATGCGAGATTTTAATCGTGACATAAAAATAGTGATAGATCTGAACATGCTGGCATGGATCTGATTCAAGACTCATTTATTTTATTGTGTTTTTGAATAATGCATGATTTATTGGTGTTATAAGCTGATTTATCTAATAATATGCAATAGGCACGTGCAAATGCATCTGTTATGTATTTTGTATAATGATTTGTGAAATTGTGATAAAAAAAGGAAAGGGAATTAATAATAGAAGTACCTAATAGGGTGCGAGTAAGCACGTGTTATAATGTGAAGTTGTGCACGTGAAATGCATTGCATGTAAAACATACACAAAAGAAAAAAATAGGAAGTAATGATAATAATATTTTATTATCGGTAAATAAATAACATACACAGAATAATGATTTAATAGCATGCAATAAAACGTAGTGCAGCTATGCACGTGTATATGATTTGCATGATATTTTAGTATGCATAGACAAGAACGAATAGGTGCAGTTGTGCACGTGTACATGCATGACATGAGGTTGTGTAAAAGAAAAGAAGAGAAATAACGATGCTTTAATAGTATAGAACAGTGTGCTCGTAGGCACGTAAATGATAAGCAGTGATGCATATGTAAATGTATTGCATGTAATTTCTAAACATAGAAGGAATAACGTTTTCAATGGTATCCAACAGTGTATGAATAGGCACGCAAACAAATGTTTGTACAGGTGTATTAAATACATCGCAGATGAAAAGAAAGAAAACAAAAATGAAATAAAAAAATAAAAAAATAAAAAATAAATGTTTTAATATAACTTTAAATTACAATATAACAGTGTACATATTGGTAGACATGTAAACAGCTGTGAGAGTGCGTAGGCACGATCGAATAGGTGCAGTTTTGCACCCGTAAATTCATCACACGAGGCTGTGTAAAAGGAAAGAATGCTTTATTTTTTAGTAAAAGACTGTGTGCTCGTAGGCACGTAAAAATATGCAGTGTTGCACGTATTGTATGTAATTTCTACGCATAGAAGGAATAATGTTTTCAATGGTATCAGTGTGTGAATAGACATGGAAACACACGTGCAAATGTACAGGTGTAAACACATCGCAGTTGAAAAGAAAGAAAAAAGAAAGGATGAAGTGTTTTAATATAACATTACATTACAATATAACACTACATGTATATCTCAGTAGGCGTGTAAACAGCTGTGCGTTTGATAGGGCGTTGGCACGAACGAATAGGCACGTAAAAAGTATGCCGCGCTGCACACGTAAATGTATTGCATGTAAGTTCATTTCTACGCATAGAAGGAATACTGTTTTCAGTAGTATGAAACCGTGTGCGAATAAGCTGCAAACAGATATGCAATTTTACAGGTGTCAATACAACGCAGATGACAAGAAAGAAAAAAAGAAAGAAAAAAACAACTTTACATTACAGTATAACAGTGTACATCTCAGTAGGCGTATAAATGTGCGGTCTGCACGTGCAAATGCCTCGATTATACATATTACTAATAATAATTATAATAATAATAACAACAACATAAAACAAAGACGGACAAACAACAATATTAGGATAAAGGGTGCAATTTGAACCATTTTTTACTGCATCTAATATTTGATACTTAGGAACATCACTATATCTCAAATGTGATGGTTTCTATATAATTATACGCATATATAAAATGGCACCACACTGTCTTAAATAACCATTGCGTCAATGTTTATAATTAAGGCTGTCAAGTAATAGAAAGGCATTCATTAACCATAAGTGCATTTATTATATGGACAATATGGTGATAATGTATTGCAAGAGTAGCAATATGTTTCGATACAAAAGTGTTTTATTAAAGTGAATGATGGGTAGGCATGTGGCAAAAGTAGCAATAGTTTGATGTTTGTAGATGACAGCCTTGTCGGATAAAATCGATGCGCTCGAGAAGCGGTTGGGTGAAGAGAAATACAGGGATGAATGATCCGAGTTCGAACGGGCACGAGGGAGGTGTAGGAAGAGGCAATTAAGGCGGATACGGTTGGGAAATGGGAGATTCAAAATCAAATGAATTTTGACCTGCAGAAGGAAACAGTAAGATGCAAGGCATGGGTTAATTATCAAGGGGATCACATAAATCCTGCAACTATTAAAGTGTGTAGTGCAGAACAAGCATTTAGTCAGGTTTTGGATGGAGTACATTCTTGTCTTGGGGAAAATCCCATTCGCAAATCCAACAGAATTTATGGCAGGGCAAATACATAGCAATTTAAATGAGTGTAAGAATATTTTGAATGGCTCACCGATATCAGATCAAGTATGGCATTGACTGAATAAATAAATGATGCTGACATCGATCAGTATGCAGCATTTTAAGTGAAGGAGTTTGAGGAACCGATTATAATCAGGACTACACTCCACCATGAATGTTCAATAATGTCAATAATTGCATGGATTTTGTAGTTTATAAATGCTACGTCAAAAGGGTGTATATGTATTAAATGGCTTCAATGAGTGTATTGGACAAGTGGGATCTGTGATCCAGCCTCACATCATGGCCTCTTTAACAGTAGAACCTAAAACACATGTATTTCAATTATTGGGTTCAAGACGTGTCTTTTACCTTAGATACATTGAAGGATATACAAGTATAAAAAGATCGGACAGGGAAAGTAGCATTACAATGGGCTTATTTTTTACATCCATAGCTGATAAGTCTGCTTTTGACAATGTCCGTTTATTTATTGAGTCATATGATTTAGAGGCTGCCATCTTCGGGATGGTTAAAACTATGTACTATTGATTTTATTGAGTTCTGCTCAACCCGGGGCTAGAGGGCGTGAGCGGTAGCTAACATATTTCACTACCGTTCATGAATAGTCTCAACCAAACCGAGACTGCAATATTTCGTATGTGTCGTGTTCGGCCGATTCCAAAGGTCAACTTTCATACTCTTTTTTAATGGGGCGGTTAGTAGTTCCGTTTCTAAACGTTACATTCGTGTTTAAGTTTTCAAGTTATATATATCAGGCAATTAATCTTCAATCCACATCATATACGAAGAACGTTTTCTATCCCTATGTTTCTGTAAATTGATAACCGCCTTATCGAAGAAATCAGGCAAACCAGGTTAAAAGTTTTAGTCAGATTAGGTTATTGTATAAATTTAGATACATCTTGTTGGGGTCCTACTTAGCGTCTCGTTTTTTTGGAGTTTTATTGTTGATTCGGTAGATACATGCTTTAGGATTACGTTAAAAAAAGAGAGGGAGAAATTTGAGAGAGTGAAAATTGTTTGACCTAATCATCTTTGACCGTACTGTATTTACAGAGACTAGACGGAAGATGTTTTTCATTTATTTAGTTGTTCCTGCTGCTAAGCTTTATACGCGTGAAATGAATGCAGATATCTCTCACGGCATCAAACATAATTCAAGTATAACAACGACTGATGATTTCTTGAAGGAACTTGACGATTTTTTCGGTAGCTGAATGGGTTGACTTGTTTGGAAGAAAGAAGAACATGTGTCGATGAGTATTTTTTCGGATGCCTCAACATGTAAATGGGGAGGTGTGGTTTATTTACCAGAAGAAACATTAGAGTTGTCAGAAATTTTCCAGAAAATATGCATCGCTTGCCTAGAATGGTTTTAGAGGTTACATCATTATTCGGTGTGTTGAAATAAGAGAACACTGGGTTGATCTTAATAACCAAGTTTTGATACATGCGTGGAACAATGAAGGTTCGAGATCTTCACTTTTAAACAACGTATTAAAAGATATTTTCCAGTATTTTCCGAGAAAATGACATTGTTTAAAGCAACATTTGGCAGATGCCCCTTCCCGAGCCATACAAAAACCGACGCTCGTCTTGGAAATGAGGCATGGGACCTAATACAGGGCAGATATGAAGGAAGTCATGGTCATTCAATATATTTGATGGCGTTAGATTCTAATTGTATGCAAGACAGTAAATGTCGTACGCTTAGACATTTTACACCTTATAGAACTCCAAACTCTAATGGTGTCAATGTTTTTGTCAGAATATTGACATTGATAAAAGTGTTATGTTTTCCCATCATTTAATCTCATTCTTCCGGTCGTAAGGTTTTTAAATGGTTTGCATTGCAATATGGTAATACATGGATTCCTTACGGTTCTAATCTGGATACTGATGATACAGAAGAAAAAATAATTTGTCTGATGCTATTGTAAGTCAAAGGGTCAAAATGGTATTCTAGCATACCCATCTACGAACGGTTGTATACCTGATAAGTATGGTTTATCATGGAATTAATGGGCAATTAGAATCAGTAAACAATCTTTAACTCATGTATTATCATATGAGAAAATTGTGTTTGTATTTTGCAATTTATGCCACATGTCAACATATATTAATTTCCAGTGCTTAGTGGATTCAATGATACGATTTTTGTTGCAAAACGCAATGATCCGTAACCCATTAGTACATGTGCATTCTGAAGGAGAGGCGCCATTAAACCAATTGCTATGTCATGTGGAAAGGTTAGCTATGATGTACCCATCAATGGTTGCTCCATATTGGGGTCAATAATTTTAGTAAGTTATTCCTTTATCAGAATGAGTTTCAACAGCTCGAAAATCCTCTGTATGAAATGAAACATTTAGAATTGATATCACGGAAATTAACAGAACGCTTTCCTAACACGAGGGTTACTCTTCCTTCAATTATTATGACAAAAAGGAGTATGATAATGGACCTTTGGAAACGGCCGAGCACGACACACACGAAATATTGCAGTCTGGGTTTGAAAGATGGTTTCGTTAATGCTCGAAGTCACATTGTAAACGCATTAGTATTCAGCAGTATCGTATGAAAAACAAATGGATTTATATGGACAACAAATACATAAAAGAGATGTGGTTCATTTGAATCAATGTGGTGAAGAGAGGTTTATTAAAAAACATTTCTGAGGCGATCAAGATGATTATTTCGAGTGATAAATGACGCAGGAGTTTTGTAAATATGTTTATGCATATATAGAATGCCATGATTGCAATTACATTTTAAGATAAGTGACATGTTTTTATGTGGCATGTATCAATTAAAACTGCTGGTTTCAACCAGAGAATAAAGGTGAAAATAATTGCATCAATTATCAAATTATATTTTCATTATTACAGAATGTTGTGTTAACTAGTTGATTGTGCCTCATCCTGTTTAGGGGTTTTTTATCTGTCTTTTTTAAATGTCAAATGAGGCAAGTGTAACAAATTAGTTTAGTGTACATGCTATGTATTAAAGTCTTAATGAAATAGTTGAAATATTCATATGATTTCCGATGTTTGTTCATTTTTGTTGGTAGGTACAGTAACAGCATCCACGTTTCTGTCAAATTTAAAGGTCAGCACACGTCTGGTGTGATGAAAGGAAAGGAAATGCCTGTTAATTAACAGTTAGATGATACAGAGTTCTGTTTATTTTAACTTTAAACATATGTGTTCAGCATTGTTTGTTTTATTACAGGTTTATATTGATTTAAGTATTTTAAGCAACGCTTTATTGTAGTTTTATTACAAAAGTAACGTTCCTGTCTTATAGGTGGTGATTTGTTTGACAAGAATAGTGAATGCAGCAATTGCTTACGGGCCAATGATGCTGATTTCTGTTTCTGCAAAATGTGTGGTCACCGTCGATCTATCTCAAGTACAAGCATACCAATCATAATAGCAAATGATGAATGTCTGATTATGTTTAGGGGGAAAACGGGCGAACAGTCATGTGATTGTCCCACCACTTTAGCGGCGAAATCTGTGGATAGTTTAATTAGAAAGAATAGGGTTATTTTTAGAGATCTGGATTGCACAAATGTGTGGAACCCGATGTTACTTACGGGCAACCCAGTAAGTTTGTATATAGTTTGTACAGCATTGGAAGGCATTGACCTCGGTATCGTCCAATTTTTGGTCAAAATTGGCAAAGCGGTTTCTGAGGAGATGTCGTTTACAAATGCCCTACATAAGTCTATATAAAACATGTAAATTTCCATATACAAAATTTGCAACCCCGGGGCACAACCATTTGGGACCCTAGGAACTTTATTTGGACAACTTTTGTAGTCTATGAGTTGGCGATCATTTATAAATAATAACTGTCAAAATATGTTCAACGGTTCTTGTGAAGAAGGTTTCTTAAGAGTTTCACTATGGTAATGGTGGCCATCTTGGATGTTACATTGACCTAATGTGTACAATTTTGGAATAATCTGACCTCAGTATCATCCATGTGAAGTTTTGTCAAAATTGTACAAGAAGTTGTTTAAGCAAGAGCTAACGGACGGACGGACTCAGGTCATTAGGCTCAGGTGAGCTAAAACTGAAGGTGAATATAATAAATAGTCCAGCATTAATAGTGCATTTTAGATGTGTTTCACACATTTATTCTTGAGAAGAACCACTACTGTACCTCCCGCCATCCATAAGAAAGGACGCTTTCTCACAAATCGAGCACCCAGTGGGATTTGAACCAGCAGAGATGAGTCGAGAGTCAAATGCAGCGTCATTTCTCTCTCGACCACGCAGGCTCTTTAAAATAGTGATGGTCATATTAATTTCCTTATCGTTTTATATACACTTTTATATAATGCTATTTGTCTGATATAAATGGATATTTTTCGATAAAAATATGCTTGATCAAGTAGACTTAAGGTTTTAATTTTATAATTTTAAGTTAGTGTAACTAGTTTGATTATATTCAGTTAAAGGGTGTGCATCATGCTTTTCGTAGGGGAGTAGGGGTCAGACTTCCAATGTACAAATAACGCTAATTTTTATTCTTAAGTCGTTGAATTCTTAATTATGATCACATTCATATAGGCTTTAATAAAGTATGTGCATGTATATTTTAATTATGCGTTCATATCCATTTGCATGTAATGATGAAGAGGTGCAGATCGAAACCTTCATTTCAGCCCCTCTCTGAAAGAGACACCCAAAGAGGTTGAACTGACTTGTAACTTGTAACTGACTTGTAGCACCTGCGGAAAATACAAAACACAGCGTGTGTACAATCCAAGAAGACACATGAACACGTCGATAAAGAAACTAGTGACCAGGAACACGTGTGCAGTCAATGTGCAAACCGCTTTAAAACTGCATCTGGTTTAAAGAAACATGTCCTAAAAACACACGAAGGAACATCAAAATATAACTGTAATGTATGCCAGAAGCTGTTTCTTCACAATAAAGGTGATTATGAAGAGCATGTCTCTAAGCATGTTAATTTAAAAGAACATAAATGCACGAAGTGCGGTCTTGCCTTTTAACACAGGTACAGCCGATTGCACCACGAACAACTGTGTTTCACCATTGAAACAAAAAAGCATGAATGTAATATCTGTGGCCACCAATTTACAGGAAAGATATACTGAAAGACCATATGAACAGCCATTCATTTACAAAGACTGTCACAACCGACCCTATCGTTTGCTGTCTCGATAGTTGTTTTTAGAGTTTGATGAAGACTCATAACATAAGGACATTCTAGGAACACTAGTTTGAATAACCTATGTCCTAGAACTCCGCCCTGGCTAATCTTGGGGTTCATTTTAAAGTTGGTCGACATAAGTTATGGCAATCCAGAATGGTCGCCATTGACAAGTCAACAACTACCATCCTGAACCACCATAACTTTCCTAAAATGGGTTCGGCGTGTCAGTAATGTACACGTCTTTTAGATTTAAGGACATCTCAAAACTCAACACATATATTGGACTTTTAGGGAACACCAAAACAGAAGTATCCAAATAAAATTTATTCATACTGAGAAAACATCATTATGATTAGTAAGTTTCAATATATAATGCATGACGACACGTATAATCAGATCCATGGGCATTAGCTATAAATAAGAAGGTCGTTACAAAAGCTATAAGCAACTATGTTTTAGATTAATTTAACGTAGAGTCGTTAGACCTATCCACTTTTAAGTAAGACATCCACGATATATAATAGATACAATTTTCTACCCAATCTGTTCATCATCAATCGAAAAATATCAATAAACAAAAGTACATACATGTATATAAAACTACAATGTGACCCCAGCTTATGGCATAAGTTTATGCAAGCGTTTCAGTTATTCGTTGCAGTTGAACAAATTATTAAACCCTCGGCATAATTTTAACACCACTTGATGGTCCACATCTATAAATCGGATAATATCAGGGAATCATGCATTCGTCTAACTATTCGCCCCAAATAGGCAAATTTACGACAGCATGCCAATGCTTATGACTTATCGTGAAATAAAAACACAGCTTTTGCTAGTCTACACTATCTCAATATAAAACTCAGCACTCTGAATCAAGGTAGAAAATAGATACTATACATGACGAAGTCCATGATGAAATAAAGGTAACCTCAGAGGGTGATGTTTTAACATATTTATTGGTAGAATTCATAAGTTACATACATTCGAATATTTCCGGCAGAAATATGACTTATTTCATAAACGATATCAGTGCGATATGAATACGCATGTCTTACAATTAATGCAGGGTCATGGCTTCAAAGTGCTGTAGATATATGGTGTCTGAAACACGCTACACATCACTGCATGTAACATTCCATGATCGGCTATATATGAGATGTAATTTTAGTTTAAGTACAAAACATTTCTTTAAATATCAGTATGCATTATTCTATAATTTAGTTTCATACAATACATGCCCATTTTTATACTAAAATATCTATAAAACAGCAGTCATGCATCACGTTGGTTTTCTCGGAAGTACACGCCAACAGGATAGTTTAGAAGTGAAAAATACAACCAAATAAATTAAATACGGCCGAAATAATGAACTACGTATTACAATAGAGATGTGGTCTCTCAATTTATAAAGTTTTCGAAAGGTTTAGTGTTAGAAATATAGCAGATGGCAACGAATGTTGGAGAGAGATATGTTATGCGTTCTTACCCTAGAAATTTGTCACCGAAAGTGCTGAAAATTACAAAGCAGTAGACTGTGTTAAAATAAATTAGTCTATCTGACTGGTTATGAGTGAAAGTATAAGAAACTACCCAAATTATCTCCCAACAAAAAATAAGTGAAAGCGTGGAGCGTCACAAGACATAAATTTGTTGGGTATCAGGGTGTGTGCAGACCTACATTTGTCAAAGCATATCAGCAGTAAACACTCATGAAGACATAATACAAATCATTATTATTGATGAATCAAAGCGGTCAAGTTGTATCTGAAAGAATTTATACATACTCAAAATATACGGTATAGAGTGTTATAAAGGTTTTTCATATGATATTGTTATGATCGGGTTTTCAAGTCTTTGAATGTTTACATTCTGAGAGGTCACTAAACTTTCACTTAACTTTTAGCAGCCAGCGTAACCTTAGATACTTAAAACTTTGTTGTTATTAGTTCAAAATCTAAATGATTACCTGATTTATATACTCATCATCTAATGTTATAGGCAATAAAAGTTAGTTTTGATCTACTTTTCACTTTATAACTAAATTTCTTTTTGATTATTTCGCTCTTCGGGGCATACAATTTTATTAGATCCTGGGACCATACGCCGCTGGATATACGGGATGAAATAAAGATACAAATATTGCTATATCCACCGCCATATGCTTGCCATCTTCGGGATGTTTACAATTCTGTACTGTTGATTTTTATGAATATTGAGTTCTGCTCAACCCGGGGCTAGAGGGTGTTAGCGGTTAGCTAACATAGTTCACTACCGCTCATGAACAATCTCAATCAAACCGAGACTGCAATATTTCGCATGTGTCGTGCTCGGCCGTTTCCAAAGGTCCATTATCATACTCTTTTTTATAAGAGCACCTGTCATTGTCGCCTAGATATATGTCATCTGTCAACTTTGATTCAAATGTATCAGTATTGTAAATTAATGTTTGTGCTATAAATCTATGATGTTAGTCTACTTAATTTAATTCAGAAATCATTATTTCTATGTTGTTAAAGTTAAGGGGTATCTTGCTTATTTGTAATTGTAGAGTAAGGTGTGAGTGCCCCGCATTTTTCGAGACAACGTTCTCGACGTATTTTATGTGGGAATTTTCCCAATACTAATGTTGCGGGATAAAGGGTATAAATAGTCACCACAGATTTTTATCTGGGACTCCTTGAATTTTCTCTTTAGGTTAAGCCTTCGTTTTCTGTTTGCTTAATGCTGGCCATTTAGAAAGTTTTTAATAAGTAATTTAGACTTTTGGGGGGCATTTAAACGCATTACGTTATCCCGCCTTAATTCCAGTAAGCGATTTGAAAGCTTATATTAGCAGGATGTTATCACAAATATTTCAACAATAAAGCACGTTTAAAAACATGTTTTACTGAAAAAAAATGCGATAACCTGTTTAATATTACATATTAAATGTTTCGATTTTACAATATGCAAACTTTTTAAGCCGAAATTAAAGTTTTATTTCATACCCCAGCCACCCCCGTTTTCGCTTCTTGAAGAAAGGGTTTGATGGGGTATGAACGTTAATACTCGGACCATGTAATGGGTTAAAAGTTAATTTTAGATTACGAGCGTGCATTTTAAGCTTTATTCATTTGAAGCTTAATAAAAGAGTTTATAATCTTAAATAGATTACTTATTCACACATAGTTATTCTACCATAAATTGTTGTTGAACTTGATATTCTTTAGATCACTGACCAGTAGAACCTATTGTATTCACTTCATTTATATGTGTTATTGATTCATGTTTTAAATACCATTGTAAAGAAAAGAAACGTATTGTAAACACATTAAAGGGTCAACAACAGGTAAACATATTAAAGGGTCTTCAACAGCCCTGATCTTGTTTACTATTCAATCTACCTACTTAGTTTTAATTAGTTATCCGCTTTAACATAAGCAGAGTCCACCTTATTTATTTATCACAAATACCGTTGAGAAGTGAAGTCGCCGGCTCGTAACAATATTTATATGAAGTTGTAAATTAAATTGAATGACATAACTTTTCCCATTTATTTAAGTCTATAATGTGTGACTCATACAATCATGGAATAACACTTTTAGAAAATCGCTAGCCTCCTGGAAATTATATTTCAACACAAAATTAAAGATGCTTTATTCGCACTTCATACTTCATTTGGTAGATGTGAGTTACTCGTCAGCAGTCTCATAATGTAAGCTTTGTTTTAACTGTGTGATTCGTTTCAAATAATTCGGTTTGAAAGATTTTTGTCTAGTCAGATCTTTTAAGAGAGATTTAGGATTTAATGTTTATTTTTTCCGTATTTTTAATGTTTGATAACTTTATATTGTTGACAATTCAAGTTGTCTTAAATGTGTCCTTATGTTTTGCTGGTTAATGGATCTCAGCACTTGTTTGATTTTTTTTACTTGTTAAATCAGGTTATTAGAATAACGCAGATGGTTTAGTGACCTCTGGCTGATAAGAGCTTTATCATATGTATGTTTAGCATAGTGTCTACAATACCACAATTTCAATGATTGGTTTAACATATGCACCTACAGTAACAATACCATGATTGGATGTCATATTTTGAAACTTGAATTTTGGACAAAAACGTTATGCATTTATGTGGTATTTGACGCTTTTAATAAAACATTGTTAGACACAATTTCCAATCAAAAACATTATCACCTGATTGAATTGTACCCTTGCTTTGTTACCCTATTTTATCATGGATGTCGTTATCATGCATATCATGTCATGATGTTTGTGTTTTGTTCATATTGTTTTAATCAAACTCTGGAAAGCAATTCCTTAATACTATAATGGGTATGATATATGTATTATTGTCATACGTTTTATTAAAATTTAATTTATTAAAATTAATAAGAGTTGAATATAACGATTGTTTTCTTTAATGTATCCTTTGTATCGCCTTTACAAACATTATGCGGACCGACATGCAGGGATCTATTTATCCGTCGTCGTTCGTCGTCCCCGGGTTCAATCCTCCGTGGTGCCACTGAGTTCCGTCGGTGTGTTCTTGGGCAAGACACTTTCCCTTAGCCCCATCCGTCGGATGGACGTAAACCGGGCGGTCCCGTGTATCGGTCTATCATCCGAGCACGTTAAAGAACCATAGGAATCTATTCGATAATAAGAGTAGGGCAGGTTCCCGGATTCCTATGTATCCTTACCCTTTCTCTCGGACGGCTCTAAATAACCTATACTGCGTTGATGAGTCGTTAAACAACATTCAATTCAATACATTCAATTTGTCGTCAGTAGTATAACTGCTTCGTTCTTCATATTTCTTCAACAAACTTGATAGTTACACATCTGACATGACAATAATCACGTTACCGTATTACTACACGAAGCTCAATGCCACTCAATGTTCGTTTTCTAGGGTTTGTTACACACTTTTCGGTATATACATTTCATAACCGTACAATAATCATATCGATAAAGGAAGTTCAATGTCAGAGTAAAGGTCATAGTCTGGGCTTATTTGGTCACACAAACTTAAAATTGGGTTATTTGTTTATGAAACTTTAAGCACATCTTGACAATAGCCACTTAAATAACTCAATGTAAGCTGTCGCAAATTTCTAATTGTGTTATTACATTTGGCAGAGTACCAATTATTTCTTGCATCAATTTGTCGACTTCTTCATCAAAAGCCGACACTTAGTAATTTTCAGGCACTGTATCACAATGTGGTTGAGCATAAACTTTTACAGGTGTTGACGTACATATCTTCTTAGGATTTGGGCTGTCGTGTATGGACAAATATTGTAGACTTATTTCACCAATGTCATCATATATATAGTTTTCTGATATTTCCCTATTTTCTATTTCTATTGAAAACTTTTGTTCGGAGTCAATCGCTAGCTTTAATTTTTAATGTATTTTTGCGTCTGTTCTATAATGGATGGTATAATAATAATATTAAGTGTTCGATATCCTTTACGACCTGTTTTTGTATTTGTTTCTCTCACGCGAATCTTTAAAACTTCTGAAGGATGTGTTTTAATGGAATGATCAATGTGATTCAAAGTCAGTGCTCTCTAATGTACAGTAGTAACATCGAAATATAGCTCATCTTTACTTTTCTGAAACTTACTAAACATATATTGAGTTTCAATTAAATATAACTGAGAATATAGTGTCTGTTTCTATAAAAATGTGAATTATCAAATTAATACATTTTTTTAGTGAGTTAAACACGTCAAAATACTGTTATAATCCATTAGACGAGCTCATTTCAATACAACAAAACCGTACACCATTACTGAAATTAATCATCAGAACCGTTGCTTCTAAAATTCCGAACCGCCCACTACAACACATGATATGTGTCTTGTTATTTAACCATTTTCGAATAATGCGTGCTTTAATGACATCTTCAAATTATTGAGAAAACAGATTCAGAAACAAACATAAA
The DNA here is from genome assembly GCA_037043455.1 of Cyrtodaria siliqua. Lineage (NCBI taxonomy): Eukaryota > Metazoa > Mollusca > Bivalvia > Adapedonta > Hiatellidae > Cyrtodaria > Cyrtodaria siliqua. Next base: position 22,476 of record JAWPHD010012681.1, read on the forward strand.
GAGGTAACCCGGGTCCGTTAGACGACAGTGATAATATCCGTAACAATACTGTATTATATCAGGCCAGTGATACGGTAGACGGAAAAACGTGCTGGGAAATAACTGGACATAGCTGGGAAAATACTGGACAGTGCCAGAAAATAAATGGACCATATATTGTGTTTGAACAATATGTTATCATATCTCATCGTTCACTCTTTTTCGCTGATAAATATCCGTAAAATACTTTATTCTATCAGGGCAGTGATATGGTAGACGACATAACGTGCTGGGAAACAACTGGACATCACCGGACAATAGCTGGACAATATATTGTATTTGAACAATATATCATCACATCTCATCTTTCACGTTTTCTCGCTCATAATAATCGTAACAATACTCTATTATATCAGGGCAGTGATATGGTAGACAGAATAACGTGCTGGAAAAAAACTGGACATAGCTGGGATATAACTGGACATAGCTGGGAAATAACTGGACATTGCCGGGAAATAACTGGAACATATATTGTATTTGAACAATATGTCATCATATCTCATCTTTCATGTTTTCTCGCTCTTATTTCATATTAATCCCAAAACTTAGATAATAGCATAACCAACAAAACTCTGTTATATCATAGCAGTGGCAAAACAAGAGGGAACGACGGCCTGGCAAATAAGTAGACACAGCTGGGGGAAAACTGGACGCAAGTGTGTATGTTAATAAATGATATCATATCATTTCTAAGATGTTTTTCCGACCACTTTCATGTCAAACTCACTAATGAAGTAATACTATCCGTAACAATACTCTATGGTATCACTGCAGTGAGATGGTAGACGGAATAACGTGCTGGGAAATAACTGGACATCACCGGACAATAGCTGGACAATATATTGTATTTGAACAATATATCATCACATCTCATCTTTCAAGTTTTCTCGCTCATAATAATCGTAACAATACTCTATAATATCAGGGCGGTGATATGGTAGACAAAATAACGCGCTGGAAAATAAATGGACATAGCTGGGAAATAACTGGATATTGCCGGGAAATAACTGGAACATATATTGTATTTGAACAATATGTCATCATATCTCATCTTTCATGTTTCCTCGCTCTTATTTCATATTAACCCCATACTTAGATAATAGTATAACCAACAAAACTCTGTTATATCATAGCAGTGGCAAAACAAGAGGGAACGACGGCCTGGCAAATAAGTAGACACAGCTGGGGAAAACTGGACGCAAGTGTATATGTTAATAAACGATATCATATCATTTCTAAGACGTTTTTCCGACCACTTTCATGTCAAATTCACTAATGAAGTAATACTAACCGTAACAATACTCTATTGTATCACTGCAGTGATATGGTAGACGTGCTGGGAAATAACTGGACATAGCTGGGGAGGAACTGGACATTTGGACTATATACTGTATTTGAATAATATGTCATCATTTCTCATTTTTTCTCGCTGATACTATCCGCACCAATACTCTATTATAACAGGACGGTATACGTAAAACTTGCTGGTAAACAACTGGAAATAGCTGTGAATAAATGATAGTCGCACCCCGGAGCGATACATATCAGCGGATGGCAAGTTTGCGGTTTGTAAAACCGCGTGTTTAATTTAATGGTTTCAACGAATCACTGGTCATTTCCGGGAAATAAATGGACCATATACTGTATATGAGCAATATGTCTTCATATCTCATCTTTTATGTGAGAGAGAGAGAAAGAGATGAAATACTGTATTGTCTGTCTGTACAAATCATACAAACCGACAAACACGCAGGCTGACACACACACACGCTGGCAGGCAGACAGACACGACCGACAGACAAACATACAGAAAGAGAGACAGACAGACAGACAGACAGACAGACGTGGGCGCACATACACACAAAACATCTGACACACGTACATGGCAGAAACATGCGCACAGAAACAGAACACATATAATTTGTTCATGCTTGTTTTCATGGCAAAACAATAAAACTATTCTAGTGTATACATTAGTTACCTCCGCGAAGGTGCCGCCAAGGTGCGTGAAAGTGAAATATGCCTGAGCTATTGTTGTAAGTTTGCACGATTTTATAAATCCCAGATTTGATGAATCAACCCTGGTCTTAAAAACAGTTGAATTGTTACAGGGAACAACGGCTGAGAAAAGTTGTATAGTTTGTGATTTAATTTAATACGGCTTCTAACCGCCCCCGCCCCCGCCCCCGCCCCCGCCCCCGCCATTCCATCCACCCCCACCCCACCTCCTCCCACCACCACACACGCACACACACGCACGCGCACGCTTTATATCATCGTCTTTATTAACACGCCTTTTTGTTGAGGTAATTATTCTGGATTCGACGTGCTGGAGAAATTTGAAATGGATCACGTTTCCTTGGGATAATTGGATATTACACAAATTTTGTTTTTTCCCCTTGGCTGTGTAATCGCATACGTAACGCAACTGCCTCAATAAGATGAAAACACTTAACCTTAAATAACGTAACATTTTATAGTATTGATTTTATCAAAACATGTACCGTGAAATATCTGGACATGGACGGGAAATAATCGGACACTATTTCTGTATTGTTTGTTTTGGCCTCAGTGATGTAGTTATTTTATCACATAAGTGGAATAACACCATTCTATATTTTCGATATACCACTAGTTATATAACTATGCAAATAAGTACGCGCTGTCAAAAAAAATCGATAATGACTATGGTTTATGTCGGTTTCGCGTGTTAAAGTGACGGGCAAAATGCAATAAAAGTCGATATGTGAGTTATGTGATAAATAGAATCTAACATTCGTTCTCATTCATTATTGAATTTATTAAAGTCGTTAGCAAAAAATGAAATAATGTTGCCAACTCGTTTAATAAATTCAATAATGAATGAGTACTCATGTAAGATCCTCTATACTCAGACGCTCTATAAACTCCTTTCTACATAAGACGCGACGTCCGATGCTCGCCTACATTTGATAATTTAAGTACTTTCTATTGAAAATAAACTCGTCTTTGATCAGAATTTGCAATAATAGAATGATTAAAAAGTATTTTCTTGGTAATTTAATTGTTTTGTTTGATTTATCCAGATTTATTTTGTTCGTAAATGTTGTTTGTTTAGTTAGATACGCACGATACCATGTGGCGTATTTTTCTGGAGTATTTTTCCACAAGGCATACTGCGATCCTATATGAGGTCTCCGAGTCCGCCTGCTATGGAGCTAGCAGTTACAAACTGTGTGTAATATGTTAAATGATTTAAACTATTAAGTACAAATCGATTGGACGTGAACAAATTGCTAAAGAAAACGGGCATTTATTGCAATATTCTCATTCTGAGTCAGTTTGGGTAAGATTGGGATGAAGGTAATTAATCTAGGTAGCGAAATCAGATTAAATATCCATTCAAAGGGGGCTTTCGAAATTACAATTAAATAAGTCTAGACATGTAATTGTTGAAAACGCAGACACACTTGCTTTTATACCCCCACAAACGCTTACTCGGAGCTCCTTTGATTTCTACTATTATATTACGCCAAACACAAAATAGATATAATGCTCTAGCATTTGAAACAATGATTAAATAATCTCAAAAACGGATTTAAAACGTATTAACTTTTCCCAACTGATGTCCTATTTGTTGTATTTGAGTTCAACGGCTGGCGGAGTGATTGCCCGTTTAAACCTGCACCTCGGTGAATCCCAGCGATCTATCTTTAGGATAGGAGAGATCTGCGGGGAGCCAGCATGCCACAAACGAAGATTGAGAGGGGGTATACTGGAGACACCATGGTGGACGGTCTGTTGGTCAGTCGGTTGGTCGGTCGGTCGGTCGGTCAATTGGTCGGTATATCTGTTGTAGCAATTTTGTGGAGCGAACTACTTCTACATTTCAAAAGATATTGACTTGATTTGTTTGTTTGTAGGGTGTTTTACGTCACTTTTAACACATGTAAGGTTATATATGAAGGTCGATTTTTTTGTGGTGGAGGAAGACCTCCCACTTTTCCTGGGTAGAACCAGTACTGTACACCTCCTGCCATCCGTAAACATCGACTCGAGCTCCCAGTGGGATTCGCACCCAGCGGTGAGAGGCGAAGGTTTAAAATGCAACATATTAACCATTCGGCCACGGAGACGCTGATATTGACTTGAAACTTGTATTACATGGTTATCATCAAGTGTAGATGTGTCAAACAATTTATTTAGTATAAGCTATTTTGTGTAGCAAGCTACTTCAACAGCTTTCCAAATATTGGTTTCAAACTTGGTATATATACATGATCGACATAAAATGGAGGTGTGGATGACACACATTTGATACGGCTCAGTTTATGCCTTGCAGAGTTATTGCCGTTGGAGTTAGCTGAAGTCACTTTATTTTGCTCAAGTCATGTTGCGGAGCAAACTACTTTAACTGTTTTCAAGATATTGGTTTGAAATTTGGTATACATGATTGACAGCATATGTTGATGTGGTTTTTTTCTGATTCGGTAAATGCCGTGCAGTTATTGCCTGGGGAATCGTTGAATTTAGCAGAAGAAATGTTGTGGAGCAAAGTACTTCAGAAGGTTTCAAGATATTCATTTGAAACTTGGTATACACAATCAAAGTCAAGTGCAAATGTTAGTGACACAATACTGTAGTGCCTCCATGAATGACATGCACAGTTATTTGCCCTTTGTCCTAGTAAAAATTGATTGTCGATTTATTGCATTTGTGGGGTTATTAATCACCTTCAGTGATACCAGTAGTTATTTTAGAGATTACGAGATGAAGTGACTAGTGTCATAAAAATAACTGAAGAAATTGGCTGTATTTTATTGTGTGTCACAATATTAACCATTTTTTTACGAAACTTCCCCGTTTTAGCCAGATATACGGGCCATTTGAACAAAATACCGATTAAAGGCTTTTAAAACATTTTTACTGAGATAGATTTGTTTTCGAATATTGAAAGAACTACTATTACTCATGCCGGTCATTAATAATAGAGACAACAACAATTAAAGAATTCAATAGTTATTCATGCGTGTCAATAGTATAGAAAGTGAGGGTACCAGCGCATTTTTCCCTAGAGGGTCCAAAAACACAATTCAAAATGTGCTAGGCACAGCTCTCAACCTAAACACACCATCGATAACAAAAAATGATAAAAAAAAAGCTTTTCGTCAGTTTAAATAACGATGCTATGCTTGCCGTTAGAAGCCTTTCACACATTTTAAATTGCTTAAAGACCCAACATCCGATCAGACCTTCGGATGTAAATTAACTCTGCTGTGTGTGTGTGTATTACCAGTGAGTGGCAGTACAATGTTAGCTAAATATAGATTGGCCCGGACTGCAGACGACAGAAAACACATTGTTTACCTGTTGATTGTCAGTAATTCCCATGAGTTTTAAACAGATACGACATAATTTTCTCTTCCAAGTGATTAAATACATGTAAACTTGTATATGTCTCATACACTGAAAATGTACACAATAACCGATTTATGATATTCATTAGTTTTATTATTCTAAAACAGAGTTCACATAATTCAGCCAAATTGATCTACACCAATTGAATGTTTTTCTTTTGAGCACTTTTATTTTATTTATTTTTTCTTGACAAACTGTCATCCATGTCTCTCTCTGATGTAACTGGTCTATTCACATTTTCATACCAGTCAAGAATTGCCAAATTTGTACGAAAAGTGTATGCTTTGTCGGAAAAGTTTATTCTTTTATCATGGTACTGTAGTAAAGCGTTGTTGAAACTTTCAACATAAAACGTAACCATACAATGCACATAGTCCTGTGCTGTTTTATATATTTGTATTTTTTTCAAAGCTTCAATCAGTAATTGTTCAGCCTTTGGATCTTTGATTGTTATTTTACTGCTTTCAAAGTTGTCATCTGTTTTACATCTCGATAATCTGTGGCAGCGTTCATGATTTCCTTTATAATGTTCAACTATATTCAGATTGTTTGATCTAAGAGTTTCTTTATTACCGCAGCAGTTTTTCATACACTAGTAAACATGTGTTTTAATGCTAGCTGCTTTATCGGAGAGTTCATGATGCCATGTCTTACCTTTCTTGTATTTTGGACCTGAGCAAACAGTTTTTATTTCTTTTGTTACATTTTTAGATGCATGCCATGTATCATTTGTGGAAATTGTTTTTGGCCTATCTGTTTTGATGAATTTGTTAACACTTGCATTTTTGTCATGACAATGTAATTATATGTCAATACCATTTTTCTCCATGATTATCAAAAAAGTCATAAATTCGTTTTGTTCCAATTAATTCATGTTTTTGGGATGAAGCAGAATCTTCTTTCGAAACATGTTCTGTTCTAAGAACTTTGTGAATATTTGCTCCAATGCATACTACATCTGTATGATACGAGTTCTTACGTGTACCATGTCGGGCATCAGTGAGGATGTTAATGGTATTATCCTGTTCTTTGTTCGATTGTATTTCCATTTCGATGGCTTCCTCATAAGATTCATCTGTCATTTGAGTTACTACACTGCTGTATTTTTTAAACACTTCTGATACATACTTTTCTCCCAAACACCCTATGCCTGCTGACTGACAGAATCTATTAAACTGGTTGGGGAGCATCCCAGAGACGTTATATCCATGCAAGATTCTTTGATTTCCAAGAAATTTTTGTCCCAAATATGGTGTGCTGCTCCACAATATATCATGTTTTAGAGCACATGAAAATTTCACATTTCCTACATGACCATGGTATTTTATTGAAGAAACTACCAGCTTTTCCTTGCATACTTTTATATGATCATTTGCACGATTCAGGAGATTTTCTATTTTTTCTGACGTAGTAACAAACATTTGATCTTCACTGTCATCACATGGTCTAATATATTGAAAAGAAGGATCATGAAAATGTTCCTCTGTTTGATTTTCTTGCTCAATTTCTTGACGAATATCAATATGTTTGCTTTTATAGGATTTCAATACCTCAAGCAAGAGCTCTTTTGAGGTCACATTATTATGATTTCCTTCTCCTAAAAATGCTTTTATTTATTTCACAAGATTGAGTATTTCATGTTTTTCTTCTTCATTTTGACAAATAAATCCAATTTTCCCCTCAATACACGTTTTCTTCCTTTGAGCATTCCGTTTTTTGACAGCCAAAGGATTGTCTTTATAGTACTTTCTCTTTTGTCCCTGTTCATTTAATTCCATTTTGTGTGTGTACATTAGTATATGTTTAATGAATGTGTAATCTGTATACAGCAACACTGTTCCACAAATACCAGACACAATCAGTATATAAATGTCAACACCTGTGATAAGGTGCCATTGTAAGGATCATATTTCTGCTGGTCCAATAAGCCTGAATCATAATTGGACAATTCCATTACAAGTAAGGTAGAGGATCCATTTCTGCACTTTTATTTTCCCATTTGTTTTATTCATTTCTTATCATACATTCCAAACAAACGTGCATAATCTAATTACTCGCAAATCATCTCTAATTATGTTTATTTTATGTTATTTAAATGCTCAAAATAATAAAAGAAATAGTTGATCAACCTATATAAATTGAACTCCACCATACTGTTCTTGGCGGCATTTTAATAAAATGCGGTGAAGTGATATGTTTTAGAAGTTGATGAAAACGTGTTATATTTTTTTTTTGTGTGTAATGGATACATCCAAAACATTTGTGTTATCATTATTAGTTAATGAAGAGCAAAAACTTACAGTTGAAGCTCTTTTCAAACATTACAATTGGAATTTTATTGAAATAAACAAATCACCAGAAGAACAACAAAATAATGACAATGTGGAACATGAGCTACCAATTAATTCAATTCAAGAAAGTGGGTATATTCAACAGGAACATGATGCTCAAGTTTTATCAGTTAATGATGTTACAGAAAAAGATTTGATGACAAATGTAGATGATTCTTGTGAACATTGCTTTTGTTCTCCATGTGTGATTACACATGAACAATCATGGCTTGGAAGTGGGTCAAGACCACATGCCAAAAATAGAATTTCAAGAAGGGTAAGATACAAGAAGTTTTGGTCAATGCTCGACAGAAGAAATGCTTGGTGCAAAACGGAGTATCTTGTTAGAAAGGCTAGATTAATGAAAAGGGACCACGTAGATGAGAGTGTTGTTAGAATTCAAAGACAGATAATGCCAGAATGTGTATTAAACTTAGTAAGGTCACTCTATCCTAACCTACCAGGAGAGCCGTATACCGGTCATTGTTGGTAATACAACACAATTGTGACAAAACTTTAATATATGTACTGTTGCACAGATTATTCAATAAAAGGATATGTGTATACATCAGTATTTGAGCAACAAAAAACAAACAGTATAATACTAAAACTGTAAAAATGATGCAAACTTCGAGTGGTGAAAAACATTAATAAGTGTTTAGAAAAATGGATATAAAATGCTGCAACACAAATGTACATGTATTTGGAGAATTTCACAAATTTAAAACATCCAAAGTAAGTGCTTAGCATGTTTATTATACACATTTTACTAACCTGTACAGCAATAGCCCACTATCATGTGTTTCTTGTTCATTTGTTTACAAACAGTGGAGTCACATGATCTCATGAATACTTAGCTCCTCCCATGGATTTGAAATTTGAAATTTTGGTTTGATTATTTTATTTAATTATGAAAATCAGAAAGAACCATTTAACACTATTTTCATAATAATGAAAGAAAATCAATTAAACTTCAAGCATATATTTTTTGAAAGATAACTACAACTGTTTTTTATGATTTTTTGAGGAAAAAGTGTCCCTGACATGAAACATGTTCAAATTTACAAGGGAAACCACCCCAGCCATTACCTCCCTTATATACCCCAGTTGGGTCTTTAAGTAAACCCGCTTAGCAAAACAACGCAGGTATCCCTACTTTCTATACTACTCAGCAATCTGGTTTATCAATACAGACATAATATTTAGTCTATGCTGTAGGCTAGATTATTTTAATACACCGTCTCCTTTTATAAATAACTAAAGTCAGACGGAACCGGACAGTAGTCTTCATCTTTGCTGTACATATCATATTCTATCATAGAATTACTTATACGCTAATGTATCTTCCCCATTAATTAATATATATCTCATCATCATATGCTGACAAACTTTTCTTGTTTATTATATGGCTGTTTAGGTTGTTCTTTTTTTTTATCTAGTAACAGCACATCAGTTTTAAGATATAAGTCATGATATTATTTTCCCATGTTTTTAATATTAAATGCTTTCCATACTTGTTTCGCATGCTCGTAATCTGCATCTGAAATATGTTCATCATTTATACTTCTATGGTAACGTGATTTACAAACTTCGTAAGATCCTTGGTCATGATAACTTTCATACTATCTTTGTTAAACTTGTTAAAATGTTTATCAAAAGCAGTTATGCCCCTATCATTTTGCAAAACACTGCATGCTTGGTGATGGACTCATTTACAGTTCGCCATTATGCTTTCCTCTTTAAATCTACGATGACCGGACAGGCTGTGGACCCTATGATGACGTCTGCCTTAAGGTTGCGGTACACTAATTGCTTTCCCATAGGCCACAATGCAAGCCTTTCCGAAGATAAAAAATAAAAATAAACATACAAATTCAAAAAGATGTATCTTATTTTCAAGGTAAAAAAGAGTATGATAATGGACATTTGGAAACGGCCGAGCACGACACATACGAAAATATTGCAGTCTCGGTTTGATTGAGACTGTTCATGAGCGGTAGTGAAATATGCTAACTACCGCTCACGCCCTCTAGCCCCGGGTTGAGCAGAACTCAATAATTATAAAATCAAGAGCACAACATTTTAACCATCCCGAAGATGGCATGCATATGGCGGTGGACATGGAGTATACGTCTTCCCCATGTCGTACGGCGTATGGTCCCAGTATCTAATAAAATGAAATGCCCCAAAGAGCGAAATAAACATAATGATTTAGTTGGGAGCAGCGGTTATGAAGCCTGCGTATAAAAAGCAGACAACATATCCTATGAGTGGTTAAACAATACCCAGAGCCTTTCATCGGCCAGAGCAGTGGAATCACCGAATCAAAAATTAGGTAAGAAAACAAAAGAAATTGAAAATGTACCACCGATAACTAAATATAAGTATCGGGCTCAGCGATCTCCAAAGATCGAATGAATAACAGTACTGAGTGCAAGCGCGGGGAGACGTTTTACTGCCGCCAAGTCCAAGTCCAATGTGCTGAAAGTTAAAATTCAGCATGTTTGCCCTACAGATCTTTCCATGGGGGCCGCCATATTTGTTTACATGCAAAACCGCAGTAAATATTTACCTGTTTTTGAATGGGGGTTAATCTCACATTTTCATGTTTAAAAAATATATTTGGTAAAATTAAATGCTCTCATTTTAATAAATGTTATTTATTAATTAATTAACAACTCTGAAAATGTATTTTGAAACATTTATCTGGCATGTTTTAATTTTTGTGAACTTTCACTGCTGGCTGAGGTCACTCCTGGAAAGCGGCGTGGCCAAATCCATGCTATATTTAGGATACCGCAACCTAAACACTAATTGCTTTCCCATAGGCCACAATGCAAGCCTTTCCGAAGATAAAAAATAAGAAATAAACATACAGATTTAAAAAGATGTGTCTTATTTTCAAGGTAATTCCAAGTCCAATGTGCTGAAAGTTTAAATTCAGCATATTTCCCCTACAGAACTTTCCATGGGGGCCGCCATATTTGTTTACATGCAAAACCGCAGTAAATATTTACCTGTTTTTGAGTGGGGGTTAATCTCACAATTTCATGTTTAAAAAATACATTTGGTAAAAATAAATGCTCTCATTTTAATAAATGTTATTTATTAATTAATTAACAACTCTGGAAATGTATTTTGAAACATTTATCTGGCATGTTTTAATTTTTGTGACCTTTCACTTCTAGCTGAGGTCAAGTCCATGCTATATTTAGGATACCGCAACCTTAAGCCCAAAAGGGCGGTGACGTTTGATGTTTGTCTGCAATCTTGTCTTGTCGTGCCCTCAATTATTTGTTCTCTTGTTGCTCTGGCTTCTACAAAGTCAATGAGTTCTTTTTGGCTTTCTATGCTATCGTTTTGTTTTTGTATTTTTATTTATACGAGCATCTTTGTGTTTACTTATATTGCCTATTAATGCTTCCTTGTTGGTTAGAGAATAGTTCATGACGGGGATTTCTTTATTTACACGTCCCGTTTTATTGGGATGACAATAGGGCAAGAGTGAGGTTTGCTGCACCCTAGAACCTGGTTTAAACCCCCAGCGGTCTTTTTTGCCACTGACCATTAAAAGACGGTAGCCCTATTGTCAACCCGTGTGTGTTTGTGATGTCTTATTTTGCCTTTCATTCATTTTTATAAATAGTTATTCTTTGTTTCTGTGTGTGTTTGTGTTGACTGTCGTCCTTGAATGCTACTTTTGCTGTTCGATTTTTATATTTATATTTAGAATAAAATCTATCTTTATCAGGTAATTTAGTTTCTTCAAAACGTTTACAACTATTTATATAATCATAAGGATAAACATCTTTTCTTTTTATTAACTTTTCACCAGGATACAATTGTGATGTACATGTAAATGATGGGATGTTTTATACTACACTATTAAGTGATTGAGACATCAATTAAAAACTATCAATAAAAACCATTTGTTTTCCTAACATAAAAGCCATATACATTTTCATGTTATTTAGTATAATATTTTTTTTTTTTTTAAACTTGTTGCATTATCAAATGTGAATCATCTCTGAAGTTATGAAACACTACATGTATTTTTCTAGTCAATCTAAAATTAAGATTACACGATTCATGAGCACTTCCTCTTACCGTTCCAGTAATGTGACAAAGATCTATCTAACCACATTGTGTCCGTTCACATAATTTTTACTACAAACATGGCATTTTTTAGAGGCCTTAAATTCTTTTTCTTGTTATTCTGTCATCACCAAATCTTTTTAAAATGATGTGACATAGTTTTTCTGCAATATATTCTTCTTCTATCATTTTTTCTATATACTTATAAACAGCTCTGTATGTCACAACTGATTTCGAATATGTATCATCATAACAACAAACAATTTCACTACCGTTCATGAACAGTCTCAATCAAACCGAAACTGCAATAGTTCGTGTGTGTCGTGTTCGGCCGTTTCTAAAGGTCCACTCTCATACTCGTTTGTATCCGTAACCACAATCAGTATGCTTTTGATATGCTTCTGTATATGATTTTATAGGATTACCAAGAGCTAAACAAATCAGTTATTGCTTCAGAGTCAGCATATATAACAAAGGGAAACATTAAATGTCTATCATAGTTTTTAAACTGAACCTTTCCGTTTTCTTTTGGCATTGTTATTGCTTGTTTTCTGTTAAGAGAAAGACAATTAGGTTCATGCTAGTATAGTACCCTTTCTGTTGAGAAACATTGCAAGCATGTTTTGCAGAACCATTTTTTATTTGAATGTAATGTTTGATTAAACATTAACCTGTTAAAATCCTGTATCCATACATAATGATTTTTAAATAAAAGTATTTTCTCCTTTATTTTTTGATATGTACAAAGGATATGCTTGCTTATTTTCATATCAGAATATATTAAAACGAAAATTATTTTGATTTTCTATTTTTGGAATTTGATTTATAGTAACAGGAAATACAATTCCCTTATAAGTTAGATCCTCAATATGCTTCTTATATTTTGATATCATTTGAGAATCTTTTTCAACAGGAAGTTGCACCATCTAAAGCATTCGTTATCTTTTTTATTTTGTATATTTATCAATTCTTTTCTAGCGTTAGCAAGTTCTTTCGGTAACTCTAAATAAGAGCTACCTCATTAAGGTTTATACTTTACACGATTTACATAATGTGCATCAACTGATTCAATTGCCCAACCACTTCCTTCTGAAAGCCAATTTCCAATTCTATTTACAATTTAATAGGCTGCTTTATCTAGTGCATCGTTAATTTCTTATTTTTGATTATGGTTCAATTCTTACGTCTCCATAATATTTTACAGCCTTTGAATTTTTTCTAACTGTTCACGTTCTTGCCTAAGTACATATTGTTCTGTCTCATTTGTCCCCAAGCTTTTTATTTTTTTAGTAAGAGACCCCTTTCGGTAACAATTTCCTTGATTACTTTGGTTTCATCATTATTCATTTTTGCTAAAACATCTTTACTTCTTATGTCCACTTTGGACGACAATGGTAAACTGTATTTTCCTAATAGGGCTTTATCCAAATATTCTTTCCAAATATAAAAGTAATTTAAGGACTCTTCTGCGACAAGGACTATCACAACCTGACTTCTATGGTGATGTGATTTATAAATTTCGTAAGATTCTTGGTCATTATCACTTTCATACTATGTTTGTTAAACTTGTTAAAAAGTTTATCAAAAGAGGTTATGACCCTATCATTTTGCAACATACTGCATGCTTGGTGGTGGACTCTTTTACAGTTCGCCACTATGCTTTCCTCCTTAATTGTACGATGATCGGACAGGCTGTGGACCCTATGATGACGCCTACCTAAAGCCCAATGGGACGGTGGCGTTTGATGTTTGTCTATGATCTTTCTTGTCGTGCCCTTGATGGTGTATTCTCTTGTTGCTCTGACTTCTGCCAAGTCATTGAGTACCTTCATTGTGACTTTCTATGCTATTGTTTTTTTGTATTATATTTACACTAGCATATTTGTGTTTTACTTCTAGTGCCTATTGATGCAGCCTTGTTGGTTAGAGATTAAATCATGGCGGGGATTTCTTTGTTTACACTGTCCTGTTTTAACGGGATGAAGTAGGGTAAGTGTGAGGTTTGATGCACCCTAGAACCGGTTTAAACCCCCAGTGGCCTTTGCTGTCACTGACCGTTCCAAGGCGTAGCCCTATTGTCAACACTTTTGTGTTTGTGATGTTGTTTGCATTTTTTTATTACTTTTGCCTTCTCGATTGTCTGTTTGCGTGTTTGTTTTTGTGTTTTATGGTTGACTGTTGTCCTTGAATGCTGCTTTTCCTGTCCGATATTTTTTATCTTTCTTTATCCAAACCTGCATCTAGATTACCAGTAAGTATGTTTGGCTGTTTATGTAAAATAACAGGTACTCCCTGGTACATTTGTTCACTCAGACCCACTTGTACTTCCTCGCCAACTGAAAGAAAAGCTAATTGCTGACTTATTTCTGAAAGAGTAGCTATCTGTTTAGTTAACTGCTCGGACTGCTGTTTTATTTCGCTAGTTACTGGTTTCATAATAAATTTGTTTTAGTTCCTGCAGATAAAGCAGCTAATAATGTAATTATTGTTTGACGCCTACATTACGTCAGTCTTTTATCTCTGGAACTCGGCAGCACCAATTCGTATACTCCAGTTAATTCTACTGAGGATGATGTTGTTTCCGCACATATCACTCGGTGCACTACTTTCAAGGCTGGTGCGCGGCGGATTTGTAACCGGAGGCCCCGGGTTCAATCCTCCGTGGTGCCACTGAGTTCCGTCGGTGTGTTCTTGGGCAAGACACTTTACCTTAGCCTCGTCCGTCGGATGGGGACGTAAACCGGGCGGTCCCGTGTATCGGTCTATCCTCCGAGCACGTTAAAGAACCATAGGAATCTATTCGATAATAAGAGTAGGGCAGGTTCCCGGATTCCTATGTATCCTTCCCCTCTCTCTGGGGCGGCTCTAAATAACCTATACTGTGTTGATGAGCCGTTAAACAACATTCAATTCATTCAAGGCTGGTGTAAACGATAAGCAAAATAAACTGCCTACCATGTACTGGATTCCTAAATTACATAAACATCCGTATATGGCTCGCTTTATTTCGAATTCTAGTGCCTGCACCACAAAACACATCTCCAAACTTTTAACTTCTTGTCTTACTGCCGTTAAAGATCACGTTAAACTATATTGTGATAAAACTTATGAAAACTATTGGATTCATTTATTTTGGTCTATAAAAAATTCAGGAGACGTTCTTCATAAAATGTTCAATAAAGGTCAGATTTCATCAATAAGCACTTATGACTTCTCTACACTATATACAACCTTACCACATCACCTTATTAAAGACAAGCTAATTTCTCTTATTCAAAAAACATTCGCTAGAGAAAATACTACATTTTTGGCATGTATTAATATCAAAGAGTTTTTTAGTAACGGCAGTTTACACAATTACACTATGTGGACTTGCTATGAAGTTTGTGAAGCACTCATCTTCTTCTTAGATAATATTTTCGTCAGGTATGGAACCACCGTTTATAGACAAATTGTTGGTATCCCTATGTGTACGAACTGTTCACCACTTGTCGCAGATTTGTTTTTATTTTGCTATGAAAGATATATCATGTTGAGTCTTTCACCAGATACCCAGGCAGATGTTATTGAAGCCTTTAATGACACCTCTCGGTATCTGGATGACATATTGAACATTGACAACCCTTTCTTTCCAACTATGGTTAATAATATTTATCCTAAAGAACTTCAGCTTAACAAAGCTAATATATCTGATTATAACGCTTCTTTTCTTGATTTAGATCTCTCGATTGAAAATGGTGAAATAATTAGCACAATCTATGACAAGATAGATGATTTTAATTTTGACATTGTTAATTATCCCCACTTGGATGGGGATGCTCCCCGAGCAACTTCTTATGGGGTGTACGTATCTCAACTTATTCGTTTTTCAAGAGCTTGTACTAGAGTTGAGGACTTTCGTAATCTTTATATAACTAAAAAGCTACTTAATCAGGGTTACCGTTACCATAAAGACGGATACAAATATCGGACAGGGAAAGCAGCATTCAAGGACGACAGTCAACCACAAAACACAAAAACAAACACACAAACAGACAAACGAAAAGGCAAAAGTAATAAAAAATGCAAACGACATCACAAA
This sequence comes from Cyrtodaria siliqua, assembly GCA_037043455.1. NCBI lineage: Eukaryota > Metazoa > Mollusca > Bivalvia > Adapedonta > Hiatellidae > Cyrtodaria > Cyrtodaria siliqua. The sequence goes on from JAWPHD010012681.1 coordinate 38,418, forward strand.
CACAAAAGGGTTGACAATAGGGCTACCGCCTTGGAACGGTCAGTGGCAAAGTAGGCCACTGGGGGGTTTAAACCGGTTGTAGGGTGCACCAAACCTCACACTTACCCTACTGTCATCCCATTAAAACAGGACAGTGTAAATAAAGAAATCCCCACCATGATCTAATCTCTAACCAACAAGGCAGCATCAATAGACAATATAAGTAAAACACAAATATGCTCGTGTAAATATAAAACAAAAAAAACAATAACCTAGAAAGCCAAAATGAAGGTACTCAATGACTTGGCAGAAGCCAGAGCAGTAAGAGAATACGCCATTAAGGGCACGACAAGAAAGATCATGGACAACCATCATACGCCACCGTCCCAATGGGCTTTAGGTAGGCGTCATCATAGGGTCCACAGCCTGTCCGGTCATCGTACAATTAAAGAGGAAAGCATAGTGGCGAACTGTAAAAGGGTCCACCACCAAGCATGCAGTACGTTGCAAAATGAAAGGGTCATAACCTCTTTTGATAAACTTTTTAATAAGTTTGACGAAGATAGTATGAAAGTGATCATGACCAAGAATCTTACGAAGTTTATAAATCACATCACCATGTAAGTCAGGTTGTGATAGTCCTAGTCGCAGAAGAGTCCTTAAATTACATTTATATTTGGAAAGGAGACTTCGTAAAACCTTTGCAAAATGTTAGTATCGTAACTCTGATCTTCTTTCCAAATATAAAAGTAATTTAAGGACTCTTCTGCGACAAGGACTATCCTAACCTGACTTCCATGGTAATGTGAGTTATAAACTTCGTAAGATTCTTGGTCATGATCACTTCATACTATCTTTGTTAAACTTGCTGAAATGTTTATCAATAGAGGTTATGACCCTATCATTTTGCAACGTACTGCATGCTTGGTGGTGGGCCCTTTTACAGTTCGCCACTATCCTTTCCTCTTTAATTGTACGATGACCGGACAGGCTGTGGACCCTATGATGACGCCTACCTAAAGCCGATTGGAACGGTGGCGTTTTATGTTTGTCTATGATCTTTCTTGTCGTGCCCTTAATGATTTATTATCTTGTTGCTCTGGCTTCTGCCAAGTCATTGAGTATCTTCATTGCGGCTTTCTAGGCTATTGTTTTTTTGTATTATATTTACACGAGCATATGTGTGTTTTACTTATATTGCCCATTGGTGCTGCCTTGTTGGTTAAAGATTAGATCATGGCGGGGATTTCTTTATTTACACTGTCCTGTTTTAATGGGATGACAGTAGGGTAAGTGTGAGGTTTGGTGCACCCTTGAACCGGTTTAAACCCCCAGTGGCCTACTTTGTCATTGACCGTTCCAAGGCGGTAGCCCTATTGTCAAAACGTTTGTGTTTGTGATGTCGTTTGCATTTAATATTACTTTTGCCTTCTTGTTTGTCTGTTTGCGTGTTTGTTTCTGTGTTTTGTGGTTGACTGTCCTCCTTGAATGCTACTTTCCCTGTCCGATTTTTTTATATTTCTTTAAATTCTCCTTTGTATAAATCAAGACTAGCGCCTTTTTCAATCCTTTTTTTAATTATTTTATTTTCAACATCTTTAAAGGGACAATGTCCGTAACTTTTAGCTCTTAAAACACACACTAATTATGTTCGCAAACATTACACACCAAACATTTTTGAATATTTACTAATTAAAAGCAAGATTGTTTGACGGAATTCAATTGCTGTACAAAAAAAGGAGAAACCGCTTCGGGTTTTTGAACTCGCAGCCCAAACTAAAATTACACTCGAGGTAATAATAGTGAGCGTGAGCGTAAAGTAGGTCGACATCGCTCATGACTGAGCTTACCGGGCGATACATATAACGCAATACATACTATGGTGAAAACCTAATGCGCTAATGGAAGTCACGTGATCGCAGAAAAGGTAAATATGGTGGGTCCCACTTTATTTACAAATAATAATTAAAGCACTTTCTTTTTAAACTCACGAATGTATTACTGCAGACTTTTTAGGGTCTATGCTCATGTTTTCATGTATACATTTCACTGAATAAAAGTCAGACGGTTATTTGGTTATGCTCACTATCTGCTTATTTTCGGACAGTGTCCCTTTAACAAGTTCACTTGATTTTTACATTTTACCTTCTAATTCTTTCAATTTTAACAAAGGCATGTATAATAAAGTTTAGAAAAAAATAAGATAAGGTAAGATAAGTTAAGATAGCTATTTCTTATATTTACTTTTGGTTTAATAATAATTAATCTGCTATATATTATTATGGAATTTCCAAACTATGATTTAAATGTAGAACAAAATAATTTCAAGCAGATATGCGACTTTATGTCAAACTCTTGCTTTTGAATGTTAATTTATGGCAATTCAGGATCTGGCAAAACAAATACATTATTCATATGTTGTTAAAACTTTTTTTTAATTTACTATGACAATATTTATGTATTCGATAAAAATTTAGAGCAGGCTAAATATAAAGTTTTGTCAGAATGTTTAGAAAAAATAGCAACAATTTATTAAATTCCAGTCACAGACATATTAGAATGTTCAAATGATGAAGTTATACCTGTAAATGATCTCAAAAGATAGTTAGTTTTGACGATTATGTTTGTGAACGTAATTAGAAGGATATTATTAATTATTTTATCCAAGGCAGGCATAAAAACCGCTGTGTAATTATTTAACACAATCTTATTACAAAACCCCTACTGACATCCGATCAAATTGTTCTCATTATATCTTTTTTGTAACTCCGAGCAAAAATAAAATTAATATGCTTTCTAGAGAACAAAACGTAAGTAAAGATCAGTATAAAAAAGCAACTGACAAGCAGTACGTTTTTCTATATTTGGATCGCCTGAGGAAGTTAGCGAAGCGTAACTTCAACGGCGATTGTAGATCTCTGTTTATAACAAGCCTAGGAAGTTAGCGAATTATCCACCCGAGAAAGTTAGCGAGGAGTGAACTTCATAGGTGAATTTAAATCTAATCATATTATATATAATGGGGCTTTTTAACAATCTTAATACTGCCAGTGTTAATATTACACATTTTGGTATTGTGCTGTCTGAGTATGTAAAACAAAACCACCTGGTTAATTATATTCAGGAAAAAATCAGGATAACGTTTCAAAAAGTGATCTTAACATGGATAATAATAGAATTATAAATGTTGGTAATCAAACAGATGCAGATGATGTAGCAACGAAATAATTTACTTTAAGAAGAATAAGAAAGATTATAGACGATTTAATATTGAAAACGTTCCAGAAATGATGAACAATTTAACAACAGGTGTTGATGATAAAATAAGTCAAATACGAAAGCAATTACAAACAAATCGTGAGAAAATGATTGATATTCAAAATGGCTTAAAAGATAAATTAAAACTTCTGGGTGAAGCTGTAAAAGAGTTAGAAAGTAAAGAGGATGGATTGAAAAATGATGAAAACTATAAAATATTCAGTGAGCAAATAAAAGGCGGTGTTGAACGTATTAATACACGGATCGCAACAAATTGATCAACAAATGGTTGACAATAATGAATTAGAAGCTGCTATTGCTGATGCTTCAAGACAAATGAGAATTGCTTTTGATACCGAAATAACTCAAATTAAACAATTAAATGTGCAGATAAACACTAACGTTGACGATATCAACAAAGAGTTTAAAGACATCAAAAAACGAATGGTTGACGGCAAGACGATGGAGACAAATTTGAACAAAATGGTGGAAAACGATAAACTAGAAACTGCTATTAATGAGGTTCAAGGCAGATGAGAGTAACCCAGGATGAAAGAAGCAGAGCTTTTGAAAATGAAAGAGTATATAATAATAATAAAACGATAAGGTATTTTAATGGAAAAGATTCGAAAGATATTATTTTCTAAAATGGAAATTACAGTTATGCTGATATCTATCATTATATAAAAGAAACATTGACTGTAAACGGTAATTTAACTGCTGACTCACCTGTTCCAATAATAATTGAGTTTGATTCATAAAGTTCAAATATTTAGTTACTATTCATAAAAAGTTTGTACTTGACTTAAGGGAGTCAGTTATTGGCATTGATAAAGATGCAGTTATTAGAGAAACTAAGTTTGGAACAGTAGCACCAAACATAACAAATCTATCGGTACTTTGTATATTCACTAAAATTTTATATGTAATTCTATTGTTTATTGATCATATGGGGATGTTATTTATGAAATAAGTACAGCTGACCTTACAAGGTCATATTCTTTTAAACAAAACAATCATTAACAGAATTATTATTTATACTGATTTCTCTGGCAAAATTATTAATCTTAATGGAGTTCAACCCGGTGCTAGAGGGCGTGAGCGGTAGCTAGCATATTTCACTACCGTTCATGAACAGTCTCAATTAAACCGAGACTGCAATATTTTGTATGTGTCGTGTTCGGCCGTTTCCAAAGGTCCATTATCATACTCTTTCATACGTCATTTAGATTTGTTTTAAAATAATTAATGTAATATGTTATATAAGACACGTTTAAACAAAGTGTATGACACTAATACAGGAACATATACTAAAGTAGATAGATTAACGGGAGCTGGCATATTTGATATATTTTCAAAGGTTGGCTCAAAGATATTTTGTGAATTTATAAAAACAGCAGGTAAGAAAGCATTAGAAACTGCTGGTAAACAAATCTTAGAAAGTGGTTTTAAAAACACTTGGCGACGAAGTAGGAAAAATGGCTGCTGATAATTTAGTTTCAGTTATGAAAACTAAACCAAAAGGTGAAATAAATTTAAAGGACTTACAAAGGCTGATAGTAAAAAAGAAGCTGTGGCTGAGATTGAAGAAAATGTAAAGTGGATATAAAAATATTCATACAAGAATTAAACGATTAATTAATAAAAAATAATTTAATTAATAATATATATAGATGTTTCGAAGTGAAAAGTATAAAACCCGATATGAACATGTACATGTACCTATTCAATTAGATACCCCTAGAGTAATACCTGGAAATGATACTAGACAAATGAAAAGTAGTTATCAATTTACAATAAATGATAGAAGTTCTCACTTTGATTGGTATAACGCATATTTTGAAATAAGATTTCAAGTAAAAAAGCTTGCTGATAAAGCTGCTTTTGCAGATGCTCATAGAATTGCTTTAATTAATGATGCAACTTCATTGATTGATCAAATTCAAGTAAAGCAAAACGCAAAAAAATAATTTATGACGTTATAATATCCATAGATTTGTTTACGTCAAACGTTTACTGGAAATATCTGCCGATTATGCAAAAACAACCGGAACAAATGAACACTTTTATTTAGGCACTACAGCTGCATCAGAATCTCGAGCTGGTGAAGTTGGTTATAATTTAGGATAACGGCTCGTCATGCTATAATCATTGGTGATAATAAAAAAGTTAATTCTATAATTCCATTAATCAAATATTCATTTTTCGGAGGTTTAGAAACAAACATGCTTCCTCCTAGCCAGATTCAAATTAGTTTGCAACTAACAGATGATAATGTGTCAATTTTCAAATTAAGTGGTGATGATAGTAGATTAATTATTGATAAATTAGTTTTGTGGATGCCTAAAAGGATTCAATTCTGATGGTTTAAGCTATGTACTGGCAAATCATATCAAAGTTTATCATACTTTGAAAATAGTGAAATAATTAGCAAAATATATGACACGAGAGATGATTTTAATTTTGATATTGTTAATTATCCCCATTTAGAAGAGCTTGTTCTCGAATTGAGGACTTTAATATTCGTAATCTTTGTATAACTAAATAGCTACTCCATCAGGGTTACCGTTACCATAAACTTCGTAAAACCTTGCAAAATTGTGTTATCGTAACTCTGATCTTCTTTCCAAATATAATAGTAATTTAAGAACTCTTCTGCGACAAGGAAGATCACAAACTGACTTCTATGGTGACGTGATTTACAAACTTCGTAAGATCCTTGGTCATGATCACTTTCATACTATCTTTGTTACACTGGTTAAAATGTTTATCAAAAGAGGTTATGACCCTATCATTTTGCAACGCACTGCATGCATGGTGATGGACCCATTTACAGTTCGCCACTATCCTTTCCTGTTTTATTGTGCGATGGCCGGACAGGATGTGGACCATATGATGACGTCTACCTAAAGCCCAAGAGGACGGTGACGTTTGATGTTTGTCTGCAGTCTTGTCTTGTCTTGTCGTGCCCTCAATGGTTCATTATGTTGTTGCTCTGGGGCTTCTGCCAAGTCAATGAGTAGCTTCTTTATGCTTTCTAGACTATTGTTTTTTTGTATTTATATATACCCGAGCATCTATGTGTTTTACTTATATTGCCTATTAATGCTTAATTTGGTTAGAGAATAGTTCATGGCGGGGATTTCGTTATCTACACTGTCCCGTTTTATTGGGTTGACAGTAGGGTAAGTGTGCGTTTTAGTGCACCCTAGAACCTGGTGCACCCTAAACCCCAGCAGCCTTTACTGCCGCTGACCGTTCCAAGGCGGTAGCCCTATTGTCAACCCTTTTGTGTCTGTGATGTCTTATTTGGACTTTTATTCATCTTTAAATTTGTTCTTTGTTTCTGTGTGTGTTTGTGGTTGACTATTGTCCTTGAATGCTGCTTATCCTGTTCGATTTTTATATTTATATTTACCTTCGTAAAATGATACAAGAAAGTGGAAGTCCTCGACAGACAAAAACAGTAATTAGAATAACTGCTGGTGTTAAAAATCCAAAACATATGTTTGTTTATCTGAAGAAATCAGACAAAAGTTATAAACAAGAGCAAAATCCTCATCTTTTACATACTTTGCATATGCAGGCTAACAATGCACTTTGTTATTTACAATCATACGAAGAAGATGTTGTTATTGATACTATTGGAAATGAAATAGTTTAATATAACTTATAATATAAATGAATTATACAGCTTATTCAGTAAATTTAACAGAAGGGCAAAAGAGAAGTTTACCAAAAGCATATGAAAACAAAAGTGAACTAACGCTCAGGTTAAAAGATAACCAACTAACTTGGGATTTTCCTTTGCTGCTAACAGCTACTCAAATTAAAAATATTATTAAAGTTAAAAACAACGGACATGGCTTAGACATAAATATATCAAGGACGACAGTCAACCACAAACACACACAGAAACAAAGAGCAAATTTAAAGATGAATTAAAGTCCAAATAAGACATCACAAACACAAAAGGGTTGACAATAGGGCCACTGCCTTGGAACGGTCAGTGGCAAAACAAGGCCACTGGGTGCTTTAAACCAGGTTCTAGGGTGCACCAAACCTCACCCTTACCCTACTATCAACCCAATAAAATGGGACAGTGTATATAAAGAAATCCTTGAAATGAACTATTCTCAAAATCACAGATGAAGTCTCAGTATCAAAAATGGAGGCTTTTAAGGAGAATTAGCTGGTTTGCTGACTAAATCAATATTACCAAAAGTTGCTAGATTTTCTCAGAAAGTATTAGCACCACTAGCAACAGGAGCAGTTAGCAGTGTGGCGAGTACTGGAACTGGTAAACTATTTGGAAATGGAATGGTAACTATACCTAGTGATAAAAAACAAGCGCTACTCGAATCAAATACATTAACGCCATCACAAAGAAAAAGATATGACGTCTAAAGGCTGTTGCCCTATTACACTAACAAAACAACAAGACGGAGGATTTCTTGGACAGGCAGTTTAACAAGCAAAGAAATATTAAAATATCGGACAGGGAAATTAGCATTCAAGGAGGACAGTCAACCACAAAACACAGAAACAAACACGCAAACAGACAAGCAAGAAGGCAAGTAATAATAAATGCAAACAACATCACAAACACAAAAGGGTTGACAATAGGGCTACCGCCTTGGAACGGTCAGTGTCAAAGTAGGTCACTGGGGGGTTTAAACCGGTTCTAGGGTGCACCAAACCTCACACTTACCCTACTGCCATCCCATTAAAACAGGACAGTGTAAATAAAGAAATCCTCGCCATGATCTAATCTCTAACCAACAAGTCAGCATACAAGTAGGTAGGAAAGGGAACGGAGTAAGAGTTGGTCGTGAAAATGGTTTACATGTATATTCACATATAAGGCCAAATTTGTAAAAAGAAATATACAATTCAAAAACGAGCCTATTTCTGATTTACATATAATATGGGTTATGCATTTAGGTATACAAAACTTCAGGGGATTGTTCAGCAAGAACAAATTACCGATAAAACAAAATAAACGGCATTATCAATCTTGACGATTTTACTGGACCTGATACAAACTGGACCTGTTACTGTGATAAATTTTATTTTGATCCGTTTAGTCTAAGTCCACCAAAAGAAGTTTTAAATTACATCCCTGAAATTCAATACAACACTATTCAGTATCAAGATACAAAAAGCGTACTTTGTGGATATTTCTGTTTATTTTTCGTTAAGAAGTTTCAAGACGGAAATAAGATGTATGATATTCTTTATAAAATATAAAACCTTACAAACCAATAGAAAATGAAAACATAATACGATCATATTTTATCTAATTATACTTATATATGACTTACTGTGTTAAAGAAAATATGATTACTAAAAATGTCAGTCCTTGGTATATGTTAGCATAAAATGGCAGAAAAATGTTAATAGCAACTTGTGTATCTTGTGGTATTACTAAAAGTAAGTTTAAAAGTCGAACACGAAATGGGGCTTTCACAGAACACAGTAAACACAAAAACGCGCAAAAAGACAAACAAGAATGGCAATAGTAATAATAAAGGCATATGACGTCACAAAACAAAAAGGGTTGACAGTAGGGCTACCGCCTTGGAACGGTCAAGGGCAAAAAAGCCGCTGGGGTTTAAACCAGGTACTAGGGTGCACCAAACCTCACACTTACCATACTGTCATCCCAATTAAACGGGACAGTGTAAGCAAACAAATCCCCGCCATGAACTATTCTCTAACCAACAAGGCAGCATTAATAGGCAATATTAGTAAAACACAAAGATGCTCGTGTATTTAATAAATACAAAAAAAGCAATAGGCTAGAAAGCCACAAAGAAGGTACTCGATGACTTGGCAGAAGCCAGAGTAACAAGGAAATAAACCATTGAAGACAAGATCGCAGACAAACATCGAACGTCAACGTCCTGTTGGGCGTTAGGTAGACGTCATCTTAGGGTCCACAGCCTGTCCAGTCATCGTATAATTAAAGAGGAAAGCATAGTGGCGAACTGTAAATGCGTCCACCACCAAGCATGCAGTGCGTTGCAAAATGATAGGGTCATAACCTCTTTTGATAAACTTATCCATAAAAATGTGTCACCATATAATTTGTTAAAAGCACACAAGGTGGAAACATCGATATCCATAAAGATTTACTCAATAATTACCTAAAATCCTGGTTATAAATATTGCGGTCCAGGTAATCCACTTGATCGTGGAGAACCATCAAATGAATTAGATGCTATTTGTAAAGAGCATGATTATTGTTATGGCGAAAATTCTAATAATAAATCAATGTGCGATCAAACATGCTGGCTGGTTTAAAAATTAGTAAGTCTAAATCACTTGGAGAAAAAATTGCTAAGAATTTGATGGTCAAGCCGGTTATTAGTACTAAATACAATTTTGGTCTTGGAGCATCAAAAAACAAGAAAAGGCGTTGAGATGGATTGATAAGTTAGCCGTTCAACTTCATAAACCTACACGAAGAAAGTTCACTCAACGCCGTGTGATTGTTAATGAATTTGATAAAATATGGCCGGCTGATTTAGTTGATATGTTATTGTTTTCAAAGTATAATAAAGGTATTAAATACTTGCTTACTGTTATTGACGTATTTAGTAAATATGCTTGGGTTATGCTTGTTCAGAAAGAATAAAACTGGTTTAGAAATTAATAAAGTGTTCCAACAAATTATAAGTTAGGGTAGACAGTGTAAATGTCTATGGGTTGATCAGGGTGTAGAAGTTTATACCAAAACATTCAAGCAATTTCTTGATGATAATAATATTGAAATGTATCACACTTTTAATTTTGGGAAAGCTGTAGTAATTGAACGGTTTAATAGGACATTAAAAGAAAAAAAGTGGAAATAATTTACAGCAAACAATACAAATACATATATGAAAATAAATAAATATTTAACTAAGTTTAAAATGGCAGACAAGGTTAGAATCAGTAAATATAAAAGAACTTTTGAAAAAGTATATACAGCAAACTGGACGGAAGAAATATTTATTATTGATGAATTTCAATGTACAAATCCTTTGACATACAAAATAAAACATTGGCAGAAGCTTTTACGAATTAGAATGATAATAGCTGATCAAGAAGTATTTAGAATTGAAACAGTTATACGACGTGATTATAAATAGAAACAAACATTGGTTAAATAGAATGGTTACAATGAGGATTTTAATAGTTGGGTATCGTTTAAGGACATTCAAATATTAAATAAGCGCTTAAAAAATAAATATTATATAATATTATTATATATAATGGAACAAACAGACAAAGAAAAGACTTGCAGAAAACTTAAACATTTAAAAGATGAATATAGAAAAAAGATAATGTTTAACAAGCAACTCCAAGTAGAATATGAGGTAGTTCGTGTTGATTTTATGGACACCAAAGCAAGCAAAGTCAACAAGCGAAAATGTCTGATACTTGAAATGGATAAGAATCAACGAAAACTGAATAAAAGCAGGGAAGGGCTTCTTGAACTAAAATACAAGATAGCAAAACAATAACGGCACTAGACAAAATTAAGTCAAAATGGCCACAATAACCCATTGCTTTTTCAAGCATATTACCTCGACTTGGGAAAATCTCTGTCGCAAAACGATTTAACGAGGATGCAAAATACATCAACAGCAAAGTGTTGGATCACTGCATCTTCATAACATCGATAACGATGAAATTTTTCTGAAAAAAAATGAAACATTGTGAAAACATATGGGAATTCATGTATCCCAAGAGGGGGCGGAGGCTCTGTTGAACTACTTGACCGCTTTTATGATTAACGGAATGTCAGATGAATGGGACATGTCCACGCCTATAAAGAAGCGATCAAGGAGTAACAACTCTTCCTCAACCCCGCCGTCGGCTACACGCTCAGCCAAGCAAATAAAAAAATGTAAGTTAATACCAACTTCAAAAAAAGTTAAAAACAGTTTTAAAATAAAAAATAACAAAAAAAACTAATAATAAAATAATAATAATAAGTATTACTAAATAAACACTAACATAAATTCTGTGTTCTTATTGGGTGATAGCACTCTGAGTCAACGGACTAATCTCCTAAAAACTTGTGTAATATACGTGTGACTTACTGTGTATATTCCTTCCCTATATTCAACTTAAAATGAGTGTTTAGACCAAACCTCAGATCCCTAGCATATAGGCGAATATCGCGCTTATAGACATCAAGGATCACATGCAATAACCTTTGCCAGCATCATAACTATGCTATCATTCATGTGACGCACATCGTATTACAGAAACCTGTTCAACCGCATTAGACCATGAACATGAATTGGCCACTTTTATTAAGTTCTTTAAATGTCATATTCAAGCGAGGCAAATGCAGTTACTTGATGGTGTGAAAACACTATTTAGCTCCAAAACATGCTTTCCCCACTATTTAACATGGATATGTTACATTTGAATAAATTGATATAATTTAAATAAATCGACGTCCTATATACTGAATGTATAACGAATTAATTACATCCGCATCACATCACTTAAAAGAACACTGTAAGTAAACCATATACTGAAAGGAAAAAAAAACGCAGGTTGCGTATTTCCTCTATATATTGCATATACTGCACACTTAATTCCATATATATTCTAAGGAAATCCCAAGATGTTTTGTAAAAAAAAAAAGTGCAGTTAGAGAAAGGACACAACTGGGATGTTGTAGACGTTTTAATCACAGTACACGTAGTAACAAGAAATTCATAAATGCTGAAGTTCCTCTTTGAAAAATTGAGCTAGTTCAGTACTGTATTTAATGTCAAGTGATTGCAACATTTAAAGCCTAAGTTTGCTCACCTGCTTGAGCCAAATGCGCATTCTGACGATAATGAAACTTTAAAGGGGTAACCATTGGTGTGTTCAGTGCTGTTTAAACCTTCTTTCTAAAAGGACAGGCCTAATGTCGCCCTGTACCATTCGATTAGCAGTAGCATATTAAACATACAATATATAGCGGAAATACGCACCCTGCGTTTCTTTTTCCTTTCAGTATATATTAAATAAGCAAATAACTGTCAGATTTTTGTTCAGTGAAATGTATGCATAAAAACATGAGCCTAGTCCAAATAAGTCTGTAGTAATGAATTCGTGAATTACAAAAGAATAAGTTTTTAGTTATTGTTTGTAAACATAACTTGGAGTGCAATATTTAGATTTATGTTGATCACGTGACATCCTATAGCGTCTTAGAGTTTCACCAAAATGTGTCTTTCATCTAGTAAAGTTACCGCGTAGCTTAGTCGGTAACACGCTCAGCGCTCGTCTGTTTTTACTCATGAGTGTAATTTTAGTGAGGACTATGTTCAAACCCATGCAGCGGTACTTTTTGTTTCTACTTTGTATATATTCAATAATGGTTCCTATTTTCAAAATATACATATCCATTTTAAATCTGTATGCGTGCAGCTTAAACTTGATTTTGACTATGCTCATCCGAGCACGGGGCCTAACTCGTATTCGTAGTGCATTTTGCATATCGAACGTCTATTTATCCAAATCGCAAACAATTATTTAAATCGAAAGCGCGATACATGTACATGCACATTTAGTAAATATGGTGAATTAAATTAAATCATTCCACATTTTTATATCAAAAATCTATTTATTTAAAATGTGTTAATTTATTTACTTCGACCGTGTGAACACGTAAACATGCCACTGCTCCATAACACACTAGACCTTGTACTAGAGCTTGTCTGGCGTTCAACACCACCAAAAGACTGAATAGCAATAATAAAGAAAGTATTGTTGATTTCTGGAGGTTTTTTTTTAATTAGTATTATCATATGACTGAATTCATCAGTTAAATGGATGCAGAATGGATATAATATCGTTTTATTACCTTCATCCGACGATCAGGAAATCTTTCTTTAATAAGTCGAAATCCACCGCTCACAAACCTACATCTAGCGCACTTTAGAAACAGTACGACCGACATCTAACGCCATTTAACTCAACCTCCAGCGCTTGGCCATCCGACTTCTTTAAGCACTTACATACACAACTCATAGTTATCTCCACCAGTACACTTTATAATAATGATACTTGAACATATGGATTGGCAATAAGATTTATATTTACACTTTCAACTACAAATAAGAGCTTCATTAATATAATTACATCCTAACTATAACTGAGTTTCCGGGGCCGTTCCCGAATTTCCGGGGCCGTTCCTGAGTATCCGGGGCCGTTCCTTACAATGTAACTTTGTTTAACATGGCAGTTTTAGAAAGACGTATCTTAGCTTAAAAGGAATGAAGAATATTAGGGAATTGTAGCATGGTCGGTGACATTTTCTTTGATGAATGCAGAGCATTAAATCGTTTAATTTAGGGTAACTAAAAGGGCGTGGCTATACCGTACTACAACTACCAGATATTGGAATTTAGAGTACGGTCACTATGACGTCACAGTGTTACTAAGTACACTATGCTACAAAAAATATAGAGTCTGTCTCAGCTCGTTGGTTATTTAAACACCTCGATGGGCTACGGGCTACGCCCATCTCGGTGTTTAAATAAGCCAACTCGCTGAGACCAGACTCTATCTATTACATAAACCAACTTTCTTGATTTCCATCATGTTATTCCCTAAAAATCCATTGTTTACATTTTTTTGACATACATTTTCCCGTAATTCAATTAAAAAGAAACCGACATCTGTCACGCATACATACCGACATCAATACATCGCAGCGCGTATCCCATACATTGATACTTATTCACAATCCTTGTCGAAATCGCGAATTGATTATTGTTTGTGCAGTAAATCAATTCATCATGAAATAAGAGTCCGTAAAAATTCGCAATTTTCTTTATTCGGATCATGATATCGTCTCCTTGATATTAAACATGGAGAACGTAGAGCGTTGACCAGGCATATGGAAAATGAACGCCAGTATTGTATCACAAACAGAATATAAAAAACTAATTGATTCTAGAATGCATGGACAGAAAATAATAATAACTTTAAAAAAAAGGGGAATGGTGGGACATGACGAAACACCATATAAAACATATTTCTATCAAATACAGCAAAAATATGCCCCGACGTTACAATGACATTAAAAGTATGGAAACAAATTTGGAACAATTAAAAAAGAGGCCCAAGATAGCCTGTGGACTCTCTACTGGCTAACGTGACTATTATGACATCAATGAAGCGAGTGACTGGAACTTCCGTTTTATTGAAATTTTGGGCAAAATACAGCATTTTTAACTAAATCAAGGGCCATAACTAAAAAATCTGGTAAAGTTTGGTAAAGATCAGATGAAAAATGAAATCCCTATCGTATTAACGAGGCAAAATATAGCATTTTTAACGACATCAAGGGCCATAACTCCGCTGTTACTGGTCCGATCTGGCTTGTTTCGAACTTGTCCGAGCTTTCATTGATATTAACAATCTGGTAAAGTTTGGTAAAGATCGGATGAAAAATGAAGGCCCTATCGTCTTAACGAGGCAAAATATAGTATTTTTAACTAAATCAAGAGCCATAACTCCGCAGTTTCTTGTCCGATTTGGCTGGTTTCGAACTTGGCCAGTAGAGCTAATAAAAAAAAACTAAATAAATAAAAATAATAAAAAATAAAAAAATAATAATAATAAAAAAAAAAATAATAATAATAATAATAATAAAAAAAAGTCAAAAATTTAAGTTTGGTAAAGAATTTTAACTAAAGCAAGGGCAATAACTCCGTTGTTACTAGTCAGATATAGCTGGTTTTCAAAATTGTCTGAGCTTTTATTGATATAAACAACCTATTAAAGTTTGGTAAAGATAAAATGAAAAATGAGGGGCCTATCGTCTTAAGGAGGCAAAATATAGCATTTTAACTAAATCAAGGGCCATAACTCCGCTGTTAGTGGTCAAATCTGACTGGTTTTCGAACTTCTCTGATCTTTCATTGATATTAACAATCTGGTAAAGTTTGGTAAAGATCAGATGAAAAATGAAGGGCCTATCGTCTTAACGAGACAAACATAAACGACGGACGACGGGCGGACGACGGACAACTCGCCATCCCATAAGCTCTGCTGGCCCTTGAAAATCAAACTATTGCATCAAAGATCCGCTCGAAGGCAAACTTCAGTGAAAAACATGAAAACTCCACCAAATATTTTTTCGAACTGAAAAGAAAAGAGGGAAACAAAAGCTTTGTTCAAAAATAAAATGCGAATTTAAACGCGACATTACTTCCATTTTAAACGAACAAACCGTATTTTATATAAAGAAAAAATCTCTTCATGTCAGCGGGGATAGATCATTTTGCCGCCCGGAAATTCATTAATTAGTCAATCTCCACTACGGATACTGAACGCTTAGAACGACAAATTGATACCAGCTATGTATATGTAACGGCAACAATATTAATGTTTAAGCCTAACAAATCTCCTGGGGTTGATGGTATACCAGGCATTTTGGAACTTAATAAAAGGGAATTTTATGGAAATATTGAACGAAATATTACACGACAATATATATATTAACTGTATTTGCCTCGTCATAGGTCTTTGGAGGTTCGACGCCATCCTCCATAAACCTTACAAATGTATATATAATTGTTGCAGTAAGTCTGAAAAGACCCTTGAACAAATCTATGTTTCTCGGTCATAGCGGACATTGTGACTGTTTTCTTTGTTAATTCATATAGATATCCTATAAATATACACTACATCACATATCTGAAGACAACATGGCAGTCAATCAAACTGTAAACATTCATCCATTCATAAGTTATAATTAAAATATATACCCCTACAAAATATAAACACTTAGCACTCTTTTCTTAGATTCGGTTTGTAATAACAGTGAAACATTTATACATATTATATATGGAAACAATAAAATAAATCGTTAATCAAATAATCATAACATTTTTTGTTCATCTGCAGCTATATATCCAAGTGTTGCTTGTTATATCTAGACATCAAATAAACCATATGTATGAGTTATATGCTTGTTATCGCAATTATAAATGTAAAATACTGTACTATATCTAGATGTATACGCGCGTTATTATTGGCGGAGAAAAAAAATGTATATAGTAGTACACAAAAAATAAAAGTGACAACAAACATAACATAATTACATCTATATCTTCAGATGCCTCTCTATTGAACATATATTGACCCATGCGAAATCGAAATTCTTCAGAGAGGTCCCTCTAGTCTAGTGCAAAGTAATACATACAACGTTTATCTATATTTGTAGCATATAATTTCATTGAGTTACACGTAACGTTTTACGTCTAAATGCATGCCATAATCTGTAAATGATTCTCTAAGTTCTCTATTGAACATATATGACCCGTGCGAAATCGAAATTCGGGGTAATATAAGTTCTACGAGAGCTGTTCAACTTATATTTGAACACTTTTATTGTGTAACTGAATCAACTATCTTGGAATTCTCGCCGAATATGTTGATTGTAATGTCAAGTCTAATGATTCCTTCGATATGAAATATTATGACATGCACTATTATGTGCTTCCTAATGTTGCTGCATCCGCATTTTTGAAAATGGGTAGAGAATGACATTTTGAAGCAAAAATCGTCAATTATAAAAATAACTGCAATACAAATTTTAACACAAATGCTTTTAAAATATCGTTAAAGGTTATAGTAATCCGATATGTCCATGCCTGAACGTAGAAAAGTGTATTTATGCATATATTTTTTAATATGTCGATTTTCAAGATTTTAGCGAAAATTAACATGAAATTCAACTATGAAAATGACTAAATTTACGAAAGCTTCTAGTGCATAACATTAACTGAAGGCATTGTTGTGACTTCCTTCGCTATAAAAAGCAAGTTTCATAAGTTTCTCAAAAGAAAAGATAAAAAATATATAACTTAAAATTTAGGGTCAAAACACACACATTTGCAAATAATGATAAAAATAACATATTTTTTTGCCAAAGATATCTTTATAAGGTATATGATATACATATATGACATACATCAACAATAACCGTTCATGTTTTTATAACACAAAATATGATTAAAATAGTTATTTTGGTTAATTTATAAAATCATCAGTAACATAGGAGCAAATTTTCCTATTATCTATCAATGTTTCAATATTGCGATAAAAAGTCGAGCTTTTAATTCAGCATCTATATTTTTGTCTTAAAATAAAACATACGATCATATTTAAATTATAAACACAGGTTTAAACAATTATGATATACATTTAGTGCAATCATTTGGTTTAAGGTAAAACTCCACGGCAACAGCAACATATAGGTTTAAAATTAGAAAATGGTGTACACCTTATTCAAAATGTAATTTAAAAAGAACCGCGTGAAATTGGATATTATTTTTAAATGCATACGTTCTAAATGACAGTTTCACCTCATTAAATCACTTATTTTTTATGACAATCACTTCCGCTGAAAAAAAACATCTTAAAAAAAAGTGTTCCATTATAAGTTGAACACCTCTCGTAGTACATAGTAATATATCCGAAATATACATACTTTCAGCGCATGTTATACTTTATTTAAGAAATAGAACATCATTTACGGTGAATTATCGTGTAATATATCACGGTTTGGAGTTCAATTGTAAACAATAATTTCACGAGCCCGAAGTGCGAGTGAAGTTATTGTTTACAATTGAACGACAAACTGTGATATATTACAAGATAATTCACCGTAAACGATGTTCTATTTCTATTCTAATACCCCTAAAATGTGAAAATAACGCACACATCTGAAATCTTTCGCATTGCTTTGCTTACTCTCATAACGTTACAAACGTAACAGTGATATTTTTCGCATTGTTTTGCTTATTCTCCTTACGTTGCAAACGTTAGGAGATATATCATTGAATATAACGAGATATTTTAAACTAGGCTATATAGTGCGGGTGTATTAGAATATTATTTAAAGCATATTTTGATCAATTAGAAAATAGTCATAAATAGTGATAAACACATATATAGCGATAAACACATTCACAAAACAAACATACATAACCGCATTGTATTATACATAACCGCCTTGTATCATAATTCTAAGTATGCGATTATTACAACAATTCAGTCAGATCCTATCTTGTGAACACTCTATCATTCCTTACCTTAACTCTTTTATAAATATATTCAGCAATATTTTTTATATCCCGCGTGTTTGTCGATTGCAAAATTTCAACTGCTTTAAACATGCTTTTCCTAGTAATATGGTTTGATTCTCGAATATCATTATATAATGAACATTCAAAAACGAAATGAAACTCGTCTTCAACACAATTACAAAGTTTACATTTACGATTTTCTCTCGGAGTTATTTGTGGTTTTCACCATCTGCCTGCTTCTGTTTTTAACCGGTGAGATGATACTCGTAATTTGGAAAGGGAAATTCTGAATGTTTTTATGTTAACAATATCCAAATATTTTTGAAATTCAAACGATGAAAATTATTTATAAAAAAAAAAACTCTATTAGACTCATTTAGTCTACTGTTCCAGGTTTGAACAAAATTATTAAGTTTTTGTTTTAAAACATTTAGGAAGAGTACTTTATTTCCTACACCTTGTAATGTTCACACCTCGAAAAAAAACTGCGCTAGAGCATTTTTAATTAAAGACGCCCAACTTTTGGTGTTCGGTTTATCAGTCAGGTCGTTTAACATCAATTTATAAACATAATTTATATACTTTTTTTCGTCCGTATTAATAACCTTTAATCAATATTTGATAATAATATATAGTCTTCGCGTAGCATAATCTATTCTACCTAGTTCCCCATAAATAAATCGTTTTGAGTTGACCTTTTCATACCCAATAATTGTTTACAGAACTGCATATGCACTCGTTCAATTTGTTTAGCCTGACAGAATCCCCATACTTCACTTCCATAGTTAATTATAGGTGTTACCAACTTATCGAATAATTCTAAATAATGTCTGGTGTAATACTGGTAAAGCTGTATAAATACTTATTTAGCTTAAATATAGCGTTTTGTGCTTGACCCGTTAAAGTTGCTTGGAAATATGCAAATGATCCCCCAGCAGTAAAAACAATACCTAGATATGAAAAGTTATTTACTATCTCTATGGGTTTACCATCGTAATGAAAGTTTAAATTTTTTGGTAAAATCCCGCCTTTTCTGAATATCACTACTTTTGTTTTATCCGTGTTAACTCAAAATTTCCACCTTTCGCAGTAGTCGTACAATATAAGTAATTTATTTTTTAAATCATCTGGAGAATTTGCAAATAAGGTAATGTCATCCGCGTTTAAAAGAATGAATATTTTAAGCATTCCAATATCAATACTTTCTGCACCTTTTAAATAATAGGCATCTTCCAAATCATTTAAATACATAGCAAACAAGAACGAAGATAAACATTCACCTTGGCGCACACCTAACATGCAATCAAAAGTATCATTAAGTGTATTATTTATTTTAACCTTTGACTTTACATGTTCATACATAGATTTAATTATATTTAGTATTGTATCCCTTACCCCGATCTTAATTAATTTGTACCATAATATGTCCCGTACCACATAATCGAATGCCTTTGTAAGGTCAACAAAAGCGCAATATAATTTAGCACCCTTGTTTAATATATGATTAATAATTCCATGCAGGACAAAAATATTATCAGCTGTACTCATATTTGCACCTGAAACCGACTTGGGCTTCAATATAAACAAAATATTTTTCTGACCAGTCTGTCGACCTACTATTTATTTAAAATTCTAGTAAATAGTTTCCCCATTGTACTTAGAAGTGTATTACCTCTAAAATTATTAACTTCATCTAATGTTCCCTTCTTATGCAGTGGTATAATATAACCTTCACTCCATGCTTCAGGAAAATAACCAATATTTAATATTTTGTTAAGCAATCCATGCTGTATGATAAAAGTTCATCAATGCCGTGTATGAAGAATTCGTTAAGTAGCATATCTGGGCCCCCACTTTTCCCCGTTTTAGCTGTAAGACTGCTTTTCGTATTCCAACACACGATATTTCCATGTTTCAACTCGTCAAACATTATTTGTCAAATTCACAGTATAAAAGTATTTTATCACTAATTTATAAAAGCGGCAAACGCGAAAACTTGAAAACTTAGCGACCTATCACACTGTTAAACGTCGACTATAAAATAATAGCAAAATGTTTTGCAGAAAGGCTTAAGCCCATTTTACCAAGCCTAACTCATACAGATCAAAAGGGCTATATAAACGGCCGCTATATGGCAGAGGCGAATAGGTTGTTACAGGATATTATTGAATATGTTGATCTGGAGGACTTAGACTTTGTCATTATTTTTCTAGATCAAACAAAAGATTTTGATTGGAAAGAATGGAAATGGATAGACAACTGCTTAGACCAATTTGGCTTCGGCGATAAATTAAAAAATTGGATAGGCATGTTTTTAAAATATTCTAAGACCGACATTCAAACAAATGGATTTGTTTCAAAATGTTTCGACATACGCTTTCTCATATATTTAACATTCTCAATACATAAGAAAAAGCATCGGGGGCAAAAATGAATAAAAACAAAACAACTGGCCTTTTTATTGGTAGATTAAAAATAAAAAGCCAACTTTTAAAAATATAAATTGGACGAAAACATGTAAAAACACTAGGTGTGTGTCACGGATACTCAATTGATAGTGATGCAATTTGGTTGGACAAAATCAATAAGATTAAAAACTGCCTTCAGTCATGGAAAGCGAGAGATCTCACATATAACGGTAAAGTTTTAATTCTCAAAACCTTGGTACTCTCAATCATTAATTTTGAAATGGAAAGGCGAGGTATTCCCGATAAACACATTAAACAATTACAAACAATAATGACTGACTTTATATGGAAAGGATAAAGGGCATTAGTTTCGAAAAAAAACAATATGAACAACATTCGAAAACGTGGCCTTGGCATGATCGATGTTGAAAAGGTAAATTGGTGTTAAAAACTGCATATAAAATAATAAATTCAGAATTAGAAAACTGGAACGCGATAGGCAAACACTATTTAAATACTGCGGATGAGCATTTTCCAAAAAGAACACTTTTTATGTAGCTGTTCATCAATAAATGGCCTTACCGGTCACAACATAATATCGCCCTTTTATAATCGAACTCTACTGGCATGGATAGAATTTCGAAAATACTTATCCCCGTTCAATATTCAACAGGTGCGCACTATCAATTTGTTCGGGAATCATGACATATGTTTTCAAAATAAATCGATTTTCTTTGAATCATTCACAGAAAGTCCCATTTTCATATAAGCGGACATTTGGAATGAAAACACTCAGGATTTTCTTTCAAGTGAAGATTTACTGTAACAACTTAAACATAAACAAAATTGGACGAGATTAAAATCATCGACACCAAAAAAACAACATTTTATCATTGAAGTCAATGCGCATATGCTGTTGAAATTAATAGGACATTCAATATGGAAGAAAACTATACAATAAGCTTCAAAATGAGACATGTGTGCCATCTGAGCGTTGGGGCTTTAGTGAGTTTTGGAATCCCACCATATAATTTATGGTTCCGATACTTAAATATTGAGATTTTGGGTAAAAAAGTTAAAAAATTGAATAAAATCGCTGATTTCTGTAATACATTGGGGATATTTAACTAAAAATTAGAAATATATCTAGCACAATAGAAAAAAAGAAATATTGTAACCTTTTTGGCCAGGGTAAGGTCCAGTGATTAAGTAGAAAAAAGTCCCGAACCGCATGTTTGGAAATGCCTTAATTTTGGTGCGAAAAATGTGTATTTTTGTAAAAAATCGCCGGAATCTGGAATTATTATTTGAAATTAGTGTGAACATAAACTTATCAAATTGAAGCAATAGAATGTTGCACAGCATACATATTCAAGTTTTTCCTGACACAATATATAACATATGTGCTCAAATATTGGCATTTTAGGAAAAGATGTCGGAAAAAATGACAAAAATCACTGATTTCTGTAATCCATTGGGTGTATTGGGTTAAAATATAGAAACAAATTTAATACAATTGAATAAGGACACATTGTAAAACTTTTAGATAGACAAAGGTCCAATAATTAAGTAGAAAAGGTCCCGAACCGTATGATGCTTGAAAATGCCTTAATTGTTAGGCGAAAAATGTGTATTTTTGTCAAAATCGACGGAATCTGGAATTATTTTTGAAAATAGTTTTAACATAAACTTATCATATTGAAGTAATATAATGTTGCACGGCATACATAGTCAGGTGTTTCCTGGCATCATATATAACATATCTGCTGAAATATGTTGGAAAAAAGGACTAAAATCACTTATTTCTGCAATCCATTGGTGGTATTGGGTTAAAATCTAGAAAAATATATAATACCGGTACAATAGAAAAATAGATTGTAAGCTAGTAGGAGTAACCCTCACCCCAGGGGGAATTTTGTACACCCTATTTTTCTTTAAGTCCATTATTTGTAGAGCATTTAGGAACACGTACGTGTACCAACTGGCGACTTGGACTTTACCACGTTACCGGCATTTCGAACAAGGAACATAGAGCTATACGTTATAAATAAAGAAATAGTGTTGAGCGACCCTCTGCGTATGGCCACTGGGCCGACCCACAGATTTTGCGACACAACGGGACCAGCTGTCGGCAAAGGTCCCCAGGACATGTGGCACTCGGTCGCTAGTCCATATTAGGGGAAAGGCTACCCGAGTTCGAGTCTCGAACATGGCACATAGAGCTATATACAGTTATATAGAAGGATATAGCGTTGAACGATCTTCGATGTATAGAGGGAAATAGCGTTGAGCGAACCTCGGCCGATGGCCGATGGCCGCTGGACCGATCCACATATTTTGTGACACAACGGGACCGGTGGCAAGCCGTCGGCAAAGGTCCCCGCTATGCGTGGTACTCGGTCACTAGGCCTTATCAGGGTGAGAGCTACCTGAGTTCGAGTCTTGAACATGGCACATACAGCTATATACAGTTATATAGAGGGAAATAGCGTTGAACGACCTTCGGCCAACCCACAGCTTTTGTGACACAACGGGACCGGTGGCCAGCCGTCGGCAACGGTCCTCGCTACGCGTGGCACTCGGTCCCTAGGTCGTATCAGGTGGAAGGCTACCTGAGTTCGGGTCTCGAACATGCCACCTAGAGCTTTATAGTAAATAGCTTTGAGCGACCCGCAGGCGACGGCCGCTGGACCAACCCACAGGTTTTGTGACACAACGGGAACGGTGGTCAGCAGTCGGCAACGGTCCTCGCCATGCGTGGCATTCAGTCCCTAGGTCGTATCAAGGGGAAGGCTTCCCGAGTTCGGGTCTCGAACATGGCACTTATAGCTATATACAGTATAGTTATATAGCGAGAAATAACATTGAGCGACCCACAGCCGACGGCCGCTGGACCGACCAACAGGTTTTGTGACTCAACGGAAACGGTGGCCAGCCTCGGCAAAGGTCCCCGCTACGCGTGGCACTCGGTCGCTAGACCGCATGAGGGGGAGGGCTACCTGAGTTCGGGCCTCGAACATGGCACATAGAGCTATTTACAGTATAGTTATAGAGAAATAGCGTTGAGCGACCCTCGGCCGACGGGTGTTGGGCCGACCTACTTATCGTGTGACACAACGGGACCATCTTGGACGCCATGTTTGATTTCTTTTTATTGTGTTACAACTAAATTTCGGCTAGTATACATATGCATATTATACACAGTCTAATTAACATTTTGAAATATAGAAACCCATACTTACAGACGAACACCAGTTTTTACAGCAATCTATTTGCACTAAAAATAAGTTTTTTTGGTAATGAATGCGGTGTAACGTAAATTACAGAATAGTTTCATTATGTTTGAAGCGCTTCTCAACTTATATTAATACAAATACAAGTATTATGTGTTTTTACATGGTTTTGATGTAATTGGTATTTAACGTTTTTAATGTACATTGGAATTTTAATTGTAATGTAAGGTAACATAGTTTACATGCACGTTACTCACTAAAACCCAACGCTCAGAATTGATGGCACACCTGTCTCATTTTGAAACTTATTGTATGTTCTTTCAGAAAATCATACCCTACAAAATCCCCCATGTGGGAGAGGGGTCTACAGCCAGCTCAAGAATTGTACATGATGTGTTGTATTTGTTCGGGAGGTTCTGTCATGTCATTTTTTAACAAATTCCCATAAGGTATCAGCTAGAGCAGGCTTTCTTGCTTATAAAAGCAAATAAAATGTCAGCGTGCCGTGCACTCCTTGGAAACATAGGATGGGTCAATGGCAATATCGCCAGGTGAGAGTAGGAATGTTCCATAGAAGAAAGACGGCACTTTTTTCTCTCATCTGGCGATATGTCGTTGTAACATGTATGTTTAAATTATCCAGATTTCGTTTATGTTTTATTAAAAACACATTTTCTTCCAACAAAATAAAGCAGCATTTACCACCTTTCTATGGATTTTCTGGTATATTATTGCACACTGGACTGCAGAAATGCTGTAATATTATTTTTTTTCCGTTCTTTCTATGCACTTTTAATTTCTTCCCAATACCTCAATGCATTATAGAAATTAGCGAGTTTAGTCATTTTTCCAACATTTTGCCCTAAAATATAAATACTTGAGCATATATGATTTATTGTATCAGATATGTGTGCAACATTTTATTGCTTCAATTTGACAAGTTTATGTTCAAACTATTTTCAAAAGATAATTCCAGATTCCGTCGATTTTTGACGGAAATACACATTTTTCGCCTGAAAATTAAGGCAATATTTTAAGCATCAAATGTTTCAGGGCTTTTTTCTACTTAATTATTGGACCTTTGTCTATCCAAAATGTAACAATATGTCCTTATTATATTGTAATAAATATTTTTTTCTAAATTTTAACCCAATACCCCAATGGATTGCAGAAATCATTGATTTTGGTAGTTTTTTCCAACATTTTGCCCTAAAATGCCAATATTTTAGCACATATGTTTTATATGATGCCAGGAAAAACTTGAATATGTATGCTGTGCAACATTATATTGCTTCAATTTGATAAGTTTATGTTCAAACTATTTTTAAAAAGTAATTCCAGATTCCGGCGATTTTTCACAAAAATACACATTTTCGCCCCAATATTAAGGCATTTCCAAATATCATGGGGTTTGGAACTTTTTTCTATTTAATCACTGGACCTTACCCTGCCCAAAAAGGTTACAATATTTCTTTTTTCTATTGTATTAGATATATTTCTAATTTTTAGTTAAATACCCCCAATGTATTACAGAAATCAGCGATTTTATTCATTTTTTTTTTAAAATTTACCCAAAATCTCAATATTTAAGTATCGGATACATCAATTATATGGTGCGACATGTATAGATTCTCGTTCCGAGAAAGATTCCATCAGTTCAAATTGGTTCCAATATATTCCATTCTTTTTCTAAAAAATAATTATAGATTTCTGCGATTTTCGTCTGAAAAAGCAACGTTTTCCCCCAAAACTCACTAAAGCCCCAACGCTCAGATGGCACATATGTCTCATTTTGAAGCTTAATGTATGTTCTTTCAGAAAATCATACCCTACAAAATTCTCCCTGGTGGGTTGTGTGTGTGTGGGGGGGGGGGGGGCTTCCTGGTGGGTGGTGTGTGGGTGGGGGGGGGAAGTGGGGAGGGGGGTCTACAGCCAGTTCAAGAACTATTAATAACGAAAAGGTCAAACCAAATAAATTCCAAATAAAGCATACTTTAACGTCAATGAACTATAAGGTTGTTAAACTTAAAACCGAACATAAATGGGATGAATAATTAGGGGTAGGTTCTATCACTTGGAAACCAATTTGGCAAAATATAAAATACTCATTTGGGACAAAATCTAAACAATTTCGATTACATACTATGAGATTATCGAACGGTTTATGCAATATGTGTAAAAGTGACAGAGAAACTCTGTTTTATTTATTCTTCGACTGCGATGTTATTAAACCACTGTGGGGAACTATAAATGTAATTTTAAATGATGTTTCAGAGCTCCTCGACATCGAATTCGACAATCTCAAATTTGAACATGTTGCTCTAGGATTCTATAGTAAGCTATAGTAGAAATCAAATATACTCAACTCCGTTATTTATGAAACAAAATGGCAAATATGGAAATTCAGAAACAGCTATAAATATGATGAAATTAACACTTCTATTAACGGCTTATACTTCCGTATTATTAGCATACTCAAACATCAAATTAAAGGACAAAGAATGTGGAAAGAAAATATTAGTGCATTACATATATATTTTATCACTGTAAAAATTAAAAAACAATTAACTTATTTAGCATGTCATTCTCGTTTCGACAAAAAAGATGAATAAGGCACCAGCCAACGATAACTGTATCAGTCGCTCATAGCATGCTCTTCTCTCACACAGAAGACAAATGGAAACATATATGGGCTTCCTGATGGTAGTACATAGAATACAATTATTCATATGTATATATGCTTTTTATTAATTCATTTATGTGGCGGTTAAATAGCATAAAAGAAGGTTATGTTTACAATGTGGTTAAAAATACATTCATGAACAATTTGATACAATTATATAATATTATGTATATCACATATACATGCGATGTGTTTTAGTGTGCTTTATAGACACAGAACACACACAAAGAAGGATGATTTAGTCAAATGGTATCAATTTATAAATATGTTACTTATCATGTGATAAATAGTGAACTAAGACTTATTCATTAAACTCGTCATTGACTATGGCAAATATTGCATGAATGAATGAATGAATCAATGAATGAAGACCATCTAAATAAATGGTTGTTATATATTTTTCTTTATATTATATATGTGGCTTAAAATGAAAACACGAAATAAGATAGCATGTGAAGACACATTTAATATATTGTATATATGATACAGTTATACATATACTAAAACGAAAAAGAAACGCGACACGGGAATTTCCGCTATATATTGTATGTACAATATGCTGCCGTTAATCGAATGGTACATGGCTACGTAAGATCTTTCCTTTCGGAAAAAAGACTAAAACAACACGTAACACAGCAAATAGTATTCCTGCACAGTTTCATTATTGACAGAGTACGCGTTTGGCGCAAACTTAGGATGCAAAATTTTGCAAACTCTTTATGTTAAATACAGTACTGAACTGGCTCAATTTTTAAAAGAGGAACTTCAACATTTATGAATTTCTTGTTACAACGTGTACTGTGATTAAAACGTCTACAACATCCGTGACAGATGCGTCCTTTCTCTAACTAACTGCATCTTCTTTTTTTACAAAACACTTTGGGATTTCCGTGGAATATATATGGAATTAAGTGTGCAGTATATACAATATATAGCGGAAATTCCCGTGTCGCTTTTCTTTTCTTTTTTCAATGTATATGCATATTCAGGGCCGTTGATTATCGTTCAAAAAAAAGATTTAAAATAATAAAAGAAAAAGAAAAATAATTCTCGTATACGGCTTTGAACATTAAGGTCTCTTACATAATATATGGGTTTCACTGCTTGATAATAAAGATAAAAGCACATTTGTAGATCTACGGCAAGTTTTATTCGGCTCTAGTTCTCCGATCTACATTCGAATTTTGTTCTCCGTTTTACATTCGATCCTAGGTCTGACTCTAGTTCTCCATTCTACATTCGAACCCTGTTCTCCATTCTACATTCGAACCCTGTTCTCCGTTATCATGTGACATTCGAACCCTGTTCTCCATTCTACATTCGAACCCTGTTCTCCATTCTACATTCGAACCCTGTTCTCCATTCTACATTATACATCAACAGCTTTTATATAAATGGTGTTGATATTTTAAATTATTTTTTACATTCGGATAGCAAAGTTCAAACCGATGTTGATTTTTAAATGACAAATTGAAGTTAATGAATGTAAGCTGTTGTATTGATCTATATATCTTAAATAGCTCAACCAAATATTGGTGTAGGATTGATTATAGCATTATTTCGATGGAACTGCAAAAGTAATTAGGCTTAACTGAATTATTGGCTCCCCGTAATGCAGCCTATGAAATGTGTACTAATTTTAATTATGGTATAGTTACTGACCGTATTTTTTTTACTCTTTTTATTTATAGCTTAACCATATTTGGGCACGGGCTCCCCTAACCCTCCGCTCCACACCACCCCACCCCATGGGTTTTGAATGTGGAACGTAGAACTGGGTTTCAATATGGAACGTAGAACTGGATTCGAATGTAGAACGGAGAACGGAGAACTGGAGTCTAATGTGAAACCATGTAAATGGCATACTGCAGCAATATGGCATACTGCGTTGTCACAGCGATTTACAACCCTATTTATATACACCCCAAACTGAGTCCTACTACAGAAGGAAGAAATGTCCTGGGATAATAACTGGGCGGTGTCGTGAAATAAATGGACCAGTATTTATCTCTAATGTGATCGAAATCTAATCAATCTGTCTCATTATTGGTTATGTTTCTTCCAGAACTCATACATCTGCCTAATCTGCAAACTTGCAAACTAATGAAAATGGACAGCCGAGATATAAACGGGCCATATGTCTTAATCCTGTTATACTCAAACATGTTTTATTTTCGAAATATCCGTAATAAAATACTGCTAATACAAGCTCTCCCATCACTTAATTGAATTAAGGCGGGACCACGTACTGATTATTACATCATTAGAGAGTTTGACATGCATGGAAGACAGTCGGGAAACGCCTTAGAAGATTTCATTTATTAAGGTACAAAAATTGGTCCAGTAATTTCCCAGCTATGTTCAGTCATTTCTCAGCCCGTTTTTCCATCTACCATATCACTGCCCCTGACATGAGATAGTTTTTATATCTCATTAGTGAGTTTGACAAGAAAGAAAGTCGGGACAACGTCTTAGAAGATTTCATTTATTAAGATACAAAAAAATGGTCCAGTTTGTCCCAGCTGTGTCTAGTTATTTCCCAGGCAGTTGTTCCCTTTAGTTTTGCCACTGCTATGATATAATAGAGTGTTGTTGGTTATACTATTATCTAAGTAGTGGGGTTAATATAAAATATGAGCGAGAGAACATGAAACATGAGATATGATGACATATTGTTCAAATACAATATATGGTCCATTTATTTGCCGACAATGTCCAGTATTTTCCAAGTTATGTCCAGTTATTTCCCAGCACGTTTTTTTCATCTACCATATGACTGCCCTAATATAATAGAGTATGATTACGTGGTCCCGCCTTAATTCCATCAAGCGATGGGAAAGTTTATTTCGCAGGATTTTCGACAATAAAACATGTTTAAAAACACTATTTACTGAACAAATGCGATAACCTGTTTAAAATTACCTATTCAATGGTTTAATTTTACAATATGCAGACTTTTTAAGCCGAAATTAAGGTTTTATTTCATATCCCAGCCAACCCGGTTTCGCTTCTTGGAGAAGGGGTTGGATGGGGTATGAAGGTTAATATGCGGACCACGTAATGTATTACGGATATTATGAGCGAGAAAACATGAAAGGTGATATATGATGACATATTGTTCAAATACAATTTATGGTCCAGTTATTTCCCGGATAAGTCCAGTTATTTCCAAGCACGTTGTTAGCTCTAGGTGACATTGCACCATTGATTTTCCTTTTTATATTTATATTGGGAGAATGTATGTCAATAAACAAAAAATGCCCATTTTTTCTCGGTAGACAATTTTAAAACGCATATCAATCAAACGATCGAGCGTCCGCCAATATAAAAATGCAATAAAATGTATCATGTAAGAAAAAGCCAATCTTTTGAATGTCGCCACGTTCTATTTTGTCACGTCACATATAGATTTACCCCTTGTCTACGTTCGCGTTACGGTATATGTCAATTATAATTAAATATCTCAAACAAACACTAATAAATGTTCCCAATACATCATTCGAATGAATTATAGGTAATAATAACACAAAGCAATCAAAAGTGCATTTTGTATCACTAGTAAGGCAGGGAAACGTATATTCTTAGGCACTATTTGGCTATAGGTTTACCACCACTAATTACATGTAAACCTCCGCGGTGTATCGAATATAGTTCCTATAATAAAAAGTAATCCCTCCTTTTTTGATGGAAATGGGCATTATAAGTAGGGGAAAACTGCCCATTTCTATTCGATTTTGTGGTCATATGTATAAGAAGCGTATTAATAGATTTTACTGGATCACTAATGAACATTTTAGAAATTTCGACTCTATGCTTACACTTTGTGAGCAATGAAAACAGTCGATCAATAAAAACAGCTGTACCCTTGACCTGTTTAGTAAACAAACAAGAACTTTCTTACATGTGACCCCACGTTTTTTGGTGATTTTTCAAGTGCAAAAAATAGTTTTCTATATGAACATTACACTGCTGCATTATCCATACTTGAGTTGAATTTGCAGCAAATCATTAATATGAGACACTTTAACAATGGTGTCTATGGGGAAAATAATTAGTGTTTTCGTAACTGTACGCCACTGAAGCTTAAAAGCAATGGTGTAATTACGCTTCTACTTTTCCACTACAATGATATAACAGAATGTTGTTGGTTATGCTACTACCTCAGTAGTGAGGTTGATATGAGATGTGCGCAGGGAAACATCATAGACGAGATATGCTGACATACAAGTATTATTAAAATACAAATATTGTCCAGTAATTTCCCGACTTTGTCCAGTTATCGCTTTGTTTCTTTTAACATTACCACTGGTATTATAAAGGGTATAGCTTAAACTATCACCTCATTTGTGAAGTTGGCATGATAGGTGAGCGGGAAATCATCATAGATATATTTACATATTATAAAAATACAAAATACATTCCAGTTACGGCCCGGATATGTCCAGTAATTCCCAATCAAATTTCTCCCTCCAATACATGTTAAGTTGCTCCAATATTAATTAGGGTTTACAAAGCGTCGTGATATAGAAATACATCAACACTGGGGTAATGAATGTAACAGCGATACATACATCAACACTGGGGTAATGAATGTAACAGCGATACATACATCAACACTGGGGTAATGAATGTAACAGCGATACAAACATCAACACTGGGGTAATGAATGTAACAGCGATACAAACATCAACACTGGGGTAATGAATGTAACAGCGATACAAACATCAACACTGGGGTAATGAATGTAACAGCGATACATACATCAACACTGGGGTAATGAATGTAACAGCGATACATACATCAACACTGGGGTAATGAATAACAGCGATACAAACATCAACACTGGGGTAATGAATGTAACAGCGATACAAACATCAACACTGGGGTAATGAATGTAACAGCGATACAAACATCAACACTGGGGTAAATGAATGTAACAGCGATACAAACATCAACACTGGGGTAAAATGAATGGAATGTAAAAGCGATACAAAATGTTTAAAGGGACACTGTCCGTAAGTAAAGATATAATGTAATGAGCGTAAGTACATAACGGCCTGATTTTTAATCAGTGAAATGTATACATGGAAACATGAACATTGACCCAAATAAGTATGTAGTAATAAATTAGTTAATTTCAAAAAAAAAGAATATATATATTTATTGTTTTCTGACCGCTTTGTTTACATTTCTGTTGCGCAATATTTACATTTCTGTTGGTCCATGATACCATTAGCGCATTGAGTTATATTCATAGTATGTAATTACGTCACATATCTGCCCGTTAAGGGAACGCGTTAGTCTTATCAGCAAGTGTAATTTTAGTGTGGGCTCAGATTTCAATTCCCCCGAAGTGGGTACTCTTTTTTTTATACCGCTACTAAATTCCATCAACATGTTTTAGATTTAGTAAATATTCAAGAATTGTAGTTGTGTAATGTTTCTCAACGTAATTCGTTTGTGTTGTATAAGTTAAAAGTTACTAAGGCAATTATCTCTAAAATAAATTATATCTTCAATTCATAAAGGATTTTAGCATACCGTTACAAGTAAATTATAATACAACATAAGAACGGAAAGTATGGATACACACATTGTTCTATATCAACAGGAATGCCCACGAGAAGCTATCACTCTTCTGCATTTATTTGTACGCATATAAACCCCTAAGTTATGCACGCATGCGTATTGTAGCTTCCGGCCATAATTTTCCTGGTCCAGTATTTTCCCGTTATATAGAAATTCAATGAAAAAGTTAAGAGAAGGAATTTAAATACATTACAGCGTTCAGAAAGGGTGAATATGGTTTTGATATGAGTATACGACATCACCAGAAGATGAAGTATATCCAAGATGAACTATCCAGCTGGCATAGCTGATCAGATACAGACAGTATCATATTTTTTTTAGGACTAATGTGCCATCTTTGTAGATTTGCTAATAATTTGCTAATGATGATGCAATTGCATTTTACGCAGGCAGATATTATTGAAGC
The DNA here is from genome assembly GCA_037043455.1 of Cyrtodaria siliqua. Taxonomy (NCBI): domain Eukaryota; kingdom Metazoa; phylum Mollusca; class Bivalvia; order Adapedonta; family Hiatellidae; genus Cyrtodaria; species Cyrtodaria siliqua. Next base: position 71,075 of record JAWPHD010012681.1, read on the forward strand.
CTTTAATGACACCTCTGGGTATCTGGATGACATATTGAACATTGACAACCCTTTCTTTTCTACTATTGTTAATAATATATATCCTAAAGAACTTCAACTTAAAAAAGATACTATTTCTGATACTAACGCTTCTTTTCTCGATTTACCTTCTTTGTGGCTTTCTATGCTATTGTTTTGTTGTATTAATATATACAAGAGCATCTTTGTGTTTTACTTATATTGCCAATTAATACTGCCTTGTTGGTATGGCGGGGATTTCTTTATTTACACTGTTATTGGGTTGACAGTAGGGTAAGTGTGAGGGTTGGTACACCCTAGAACCTGGTTAAACCCCCAAGCGGCCTCTTTTTGCCACTGACCGTTCCAAGGCGGTAGCCCTATTGTCAACCCTTTTGTGTTTGTGATGTCTTATTTGGTGTTTTATTCATCTTTACATTTGTTCTTTGTTTCTGTGTGTGTTTGTAGTTGACTGTCGTCCTTGAATGTTGCTTTTACTGTTCGATTTTTATATCTATATTTACATCGGTCTATTGAAAGTGGTGAACTAATTAGTAAATTCTATGACAAGAGAGATGATTTTAATTTTGATATTGTTAATTCCCCGAGTAACTTCTTATGGGGTCTATGTGTTACAACTTATTCGTTTTTCAACTCGAGTTGAGGACTTTAATAGTCGTAATCTTTGCAAAACTAAAAAGCTACTCCATCAGGGCTACCGTTACCATAAACGCTGTAAAACATTGCAAACTTTTATTTTATTATCGTAACCCTGATCTTCATTCCAAATATAAAAGTAATTTAAGAACTCTTCTGCGATAAGGACTATCACAACCTGACTTCTATGGTGACGTGATTTACAAACTTCGTAAGATCCTTGGTCATGATCACTTTCATACTATCTGTGTTAAACTTGCTAACAGGTTTATCAAAAGAGGTTATGACCCTATCATTTTGCAACGCACTGCATGCTTGGTGGTGGACCCATTTACAGTTCGCCACTATGCTTTCCTCTTTAATTTTGCGATGACCGGACTGGCTGTGGACCCTATGATGACGTCTACCTAAAGCCCATAAGGACGGTGACGTTTGATGCCTTTCTGCAATTTTGTCTTGTCGTGCCCTCAGTAGTTTATTCTGTTGTTGCTCTGGCTCCTGCCAAATCAATTGTTGCCACTGACCGTTTCCAAGGCGGTTTCCCTATTGTCAACCCTTGTCAACCCTTCTTGTGTTTGTGACGTCATATGCTTTATTTCTTATTAACATTGTCATTCATGTTCGTCATTTTGCGTCTTTTGAGGTTTATTGTGTTCTGTGAAAGCTGCATTTCCTGTTCGACTGTTATGCTTATTTTTAGAAGTAACATTTCAGACAGAAAAGTAAATAAAGCGGTTACCGGGTTATAGAGATGAAATTCTATCCATTTATTCAACTTTGAATTGTCTAAGGTATATTGTATGTCGTGTGATTGGAATATTTGCTTTGTAATTTTGCTAGATTAAAGTAAGATGTGTCAGACTGCTTGGAAACAATACAATTACTGTACTTTTCCATGATATCGGCTGTTAAACAATTTCACTTTCTATATTACCTGTTTTTGAAGATAGACAGGCCAATGTAATGAAGTAAATCGACCCCCTCTACTATTATGAACCCCCACCACCCCCACTCACAGAGATAAATAAAGGATCCCTGTAAAATACTGACACTGGCATGCTGTTCATGAAATGTTCATACGTTATGGAAGCGTCCATGGGGAGGTGGCGGGGTCGTTATGAAAGCGTCTATGGGAGGTGGCGGGGCCGTTTTTGTTTTGATGTCGTTTACGAGAATGGCACCTCCGTTGAGTCTGAAGTCTGGAAAAACGACATTTCTATAAATCACATTAGATCTTAGTCACAACGTTGGTATCCTAACGCATTACACCTGATGAGCAGTTTTTAGAAAACTGTAAGATCGGAATTAGTGCTAAACTTAAATTAGCAAGTATTGAATTGTAGGCACCAAGTCATGGATTTACAGCAATAATGTTATGATTATAAACTAAATACGTCTGTAAAATTGTAATAAGTAGATATATACATACTTATTTTTAAACTGCGGTAGTGATAAGTGTTGTGGTCTTTCCACGTTAAGACTGATTACGGTTATTGTGGTGGACCATGGTACTTTCCACTTTAAGACTGATTACGGTTATTGTGGTGGACCATGGTACTTTCCGCTTTAAGACTGATTACGGTTATTGTGGTGGACCACGGTACTTTCCACTGTAAGACTGATTACGGTTATTGTGGTGGACCATGGTACTTTCCGCTTTAAGACTGATTACGGTTATTGTGGTGGACCATGGTACTTTCCGCTTTAAGACTGATTACGGTTATTGTGGTGGACCATGGTACTTTCCACTGTGACTGATTACGGTTATTGTGGTGGACCATGGTACTTTCCACTTTAAGACTGATTACGGTTATTGTGGTGGACCATGGTACTTTCCGCTTTAAGACTGATTACGGTTATTGTGGTGGACCATGGTACTTTCCGCTTTAAGACTGATTACGGTTATTGTGGTGGACCATGGTACTTTCCGCTTTAAGACTGATTACGGTTATTGTGGTGGACCATGGTACTTTCCGCTTTAAGACTGATTACGGTTATTGTGGTGGACCATGGTACTTTCCACTTTAAGACTGATAACGGTTATTGTGGTGGACCATGGTACTTTCCACTTTAAGACTGATTACGGTTATTGTGGTGGACCATGGTACTTTCCGCTTCTATGGTGGTGGATCATGGTTCTTTTCGATTGTATTGGTTGCGGTCGTGGTGGTGGTGGGTTATGGTACGTTCCGGTTGTATTGGTTGCGGTGGTGGTGGTGGTGGTGAAGGTGGTGGTGGTACGTTCCGGTTGTGTTGGTTGCGGTGGTGGTGGGTCATGGTACGTTCCGGTTTTATTGTTTGCGTTGGTTGTGACGTAGCAGCGGTATATATGTGTTGTCAATGTTTTCATGAGTCTATTCGTAATTTCTTCTCGTATTTCAGACTGAGATAGTGTGGCGGCAGC
>JAWPHD010012682.1:0-74118 GCA_037043455.1 Cyrtodaria siliqua
TGGCAGCCATCTTGAATTTCCGGTCACCTGAAATTTCGCTAGGATCAACTAGACATCAAGAGCAACATTCCTGTGAAATTCCATGAAATCCGTCAAGTAGTTTCAGAGGAGTAGTCGCTACAAGTTTTTACTGTATAACTCTATGTAAACAAAGATGGCCGCTGGCAGCCATGTTTAATGTCGAATCAAAACGATTGTTGACAAGGACCAACATCATGTCATGCTGATCATTTTAGAAAAAGTCACATATCAATATCACTTATAGTTTTCAAGAAGTACTCGCTATAAACTTGTTTTTTGAAAATCTATTTTTATCCATGGCAGCCATCTTGAATTTCCGGCCTACCTGAAATTTCGCTAGGATCAACTAGACATCAAGAGCAACATTCCTGTGAAATTCCATGAAATCCGTCAAGTAGTTTCAGAGGAGTAGTCGCTACAAGTTTTTACTATATAACTCTATGTAAACAAAGATGGCCACTGGCAGCCATGTTTAATGTCGAATCAAAACGATTGTTGACAAGGACCAACATCATGTCATGCTGATCATTTTAGAAAAAGTCACATATCAATATCACTTATAGTTTTCAAGAAGTAGTCGCTACAAACCTGTTTTTTTAAAAATCTATTTTTAGCCGTGGTGGCCATTTTAAATTTCTGGGCGACCTGAAATTATGCGAGGATCAACTAGACACCAAGAGCAACATTCCTGTGAAATTTCATGAAAATCCGTGAAGTAGTTTCAGAGGAGTAGTCGCTACAAGTTTTTACTATATAACTCTATGTAAACAAAGATGGCCGCTGGCAGCCATGTTTAATGTTGAATCAAAATGATTTTCAACAAGGACCAACATCATGTCATGCTGATCATTTTAGAAAAAGCCCCATATCAATATCACTTATAGTTTCCAAGAAGTAGTCGCCAGTTGCGATTACCTCGCCAGTTGCGATTACCTCGCAGGGTGATCTAGGTTTACAATGGACGCGAAAGGCTCTTGTAGTCGCCCTTAGGTTAATTAGATTACAAAAATACAATTAATGAAGTTGCTGGTGGTGGATGTTTATGCATATTTTCTTGGATTAGTTCAATGTTTTCTATGCTGACTGCTAGTTTTAGAATGATTTCTGAATAAAGATCACCTAAACTTGAGTGGATAGAACAGATGCCAGGTTAGATATACTGTATATCAACAAGATGTGGGTTCACAGAGTCCCTTGAGGTAGAACTTTTATTGAGTTGGTATAATGGCTAATGAAGCAACCTAAGTATGCTAATCTATATAAAAAGATAGCCAACATTTTGTTACTGTCTTTATTGTATGTCGATATTGCTTCAGCACATGTTTGCTGGTATGATATTGTACCTGGTATGATAATTTTTATGACCCTCCCTCACTCAGGTATTATAGTGTACCTGGCTGGAATAATATTACCATCTCTGACTGGTATGATATTATTGTCTCTGACTGGTATGATAAATCCCTCCCTGACTAGTATGACATGACTCTCCCTGACTGATATGATATTACCCTCCCTGCCTGGTAAGAATCATAATCGAACCCTTGATATCTTGCACTTTAAAAATCAAAACGTTCACTTAGGGCAGTTCTACTAACCACTAGAGCACGCCGGAATGTTATATTGGTACGTTAAATTTATGTGATTATACATGCATTTTATTCAGTCAGTCAGTCAGTCAATGCCAGCAGCTGATTGGTTGTCTTGTACAATACGCTGATTTATGACGAGTATGTATTGCGGAAAACCAGCACAGAAATAACCGCGACAGGCACGTACTGCACTAATCTTGATCATTTTGGACGCTTGATTGTAAATACAAACGTTTGTCTTGAAAACAAGCAAACATCGCAGATGATCTAGAATATTTCTTCACAACGCTTTCTCAAACTTGCCGCTAGATGGGGCTCAACTATAATGGCGTGTCGCCATTTTTAAAATGAGGATGATGGCCTAGATAGAACCTACGCCATATAAATATCACATGGTAGGTGTTTTTTAACAGGAAAGATGACTTTGCATTTGTATAGTGCTTTTTTTGAACAAACAAAAAACTCTAATTGTGCTGCTGTGCATTTTAAATAAGAATTTTGTATTACTTAATACCCAGAATTATGGCAAAATCTGAATGAAACATGCTAATTAAGTCATACAGGGTATGTGTAGGGCAACATGTGAGCAGTCAATTATAGTAAAAATATATAAGGCTTTAGGATATAGGTATATCTGTATACACAGGTGTGCTGTTAAACATCTAATCTGTCTGTTTTTGTGATCTACTCAGGATCAGTATGTCTGACATTGGCAGAACAAACTGTCGAATTCCTGAAATCTATACCCTCTCCATATCAGCTGTTGTTGAAGAAGGTTAATACCGTATACACCTAATAGCAGCACCCGTCGGCGCTATGTAAATTGTCATGGGGGCGCTCTTATAAAAGGTAAAATTTGCAATTTCTTTTGTTGGTTGGGGCGTGGGGGAGGTAGGGAGTGGGGGGAGTTGTGTGGGGGAAGGTTTTTGGATACATAAAGATCAAAAATGTGTAATTTTTTTTTTTTATCTTTTTATTTTTTGAAACAGTGGTCAGTGCTTCTATGAGGAGAATGGATTTCAACTACACAGTTACATGTACAAGAAGTTGTATAAAAATGATGTCAAACTTTGTTCACAACTCAGTCTAAAAGCTAGGGACAGAATTTTAATAATTCGAAGTAGCTCGCAGATAAAATCTGAAATAAGATTTTCAAAAACTGATCAATCTCTACGTTTCTTAGATTGTTGTGTTCATACGTATCATGAAAATATTTTTCATCAGCAAGATTCCAAAGTGAATATCATTGGTTTAAATTGTTTATTACAGCTTCTCCTTTATTACACTGCAATTTATAATGGTACTGTAAATTCACAGCATCTCAACAGGAGAAGTCTGAAGAATTGTTTAGTCACTGCCTGTAAGAACTGAGGGACTTCTACAATACCATATTTCTCCTAACAGTAACGCCTCACCTTAAAGAAACCCCATCGCCCTCCTCGCCACCCTCAACAAACCCCCTACATTTTCAATATTTTTTTTTTAATTCTTCAAATTGCAATACATTTTTGATCTTTTGCATATAAAAATAAATTTAAAAAAAAAAAAAATACATCTTTTGTAAATGGGTTTGAAGACATCTCCATTGGTCAAAGGGATTGATGCACTATTTTCAAACACAGTTTATTTTAAAGGGCTCTGAAAAACATGAAAAAAGCTGAAAGAATTATCAAAATGCCATGAAAAGTAAAGGAAATATGACCTATTGAAAATGTGCAAAGAAACATAAATGGAGGCGGCCATCTTTGAATTTAATTGAATTGAATGTTGTTTAACGGCTCATCAACACAGTATAGGTTATTTAGAGCCGCCCCAGAGAGAGGGGAAGGATACATAGGAATCCGGGAACCTGCCCTACTCTTATTATCGATTAGATTCCTATGGTTCTTTAACGTGCTCGGAGGATAGACCGACACACGGGACCCCCCGGTTAACGTCCCCATCCGACGGACGAGGCTAAGGAAAAGTGTCTTGCCCAAGAACACACCGACGGAACTCAGTGGCACCACGGAGGATTGAACCCGGGGCCTCCGGTTACAAATCCGCCGCGCTACCGACTGCGCCACGCCAGCCCCATCGGCCATCTTTGAACGATGACGTCATCGTGCCTTTTTGCCATATATGGCATATAGATAAAATGTCTTTTAGAGCAAAGAAAATCACTGAAAATGAAAATTAATACTAAAATGTATACATTTTACATTTGTATATTTATTTTTAATCAATTTGCAGTGGTTTTCTTTGCTTTAAAATACATTTTGTCAATATGCCATATATGGTAAAACGGTGCGATGATGTCATCGTTCAAAGATGGCCGCCTCCATTTATGTTCTTTGCAAATTGTCAATACGTCACATCTCCTTTATTTTTCATGACATTTTGAAAATTCTTTCAGCTTTTTCCAAGTTTCTCAAAGTCCTTTTAAATAAATCCTGTTCGAAAATAGTGCATCAACCCCTTTAAGAACCTGACATGTACAAGCCTGTGTCAACTATACTGTTTAATAATTATACACTCCTAGTATATTAATTACAGGATCTGGATGTGGATCAGTTCCTAATGCCTTAACCTTTTACATGTATTTGGTAACATAACTCCTGTCATTTGAAAGAGAAGACCTTCAGGAATTTGATCTTATAAAAAGCACAAAACCTAATGGTAACACCCTGAGGGACTGGACTGTATTCCTACAATATTCCTTCACTAACATTTAGTCTAAAAGTATATTTTCTTCATTATGTCTCATTAACAAATTCTATAATTTCATAAAAAAATGTACCAGATAAAAAACTTCAGAATAAGATAAGATTTTATATTTGTTTGGTCAAATGGAACAATGAGTCTATAATCTTTAAGGCTGAGTAAAACTGTAGAGTAAAACTTTAAGTGACTAAAATTTACTTTGAAAATAATAATTAGCTGTCATTTTCCTAAGAAATATTATACTGGCATAAGGCAGATTTCAGTTACCTGATTTCAGCAAACTCTAAACAGCTTAATATATAGTTAAAGTTTGTTTTTATAAAAAAGTAAACCTTTTAACATGAATAATAAATATGTACTCAGTTTATAAATTAAGTGACTCGTGATCGAGAAACTGGACTTTATACCAGACCATAGTCAGAACATGTCATTTTTCCTAATGTATTACATAAGCCCATGATTTTATTTTTGTACAGACTTTGTTATTTTATTTCAAGTTTGTATCAATACTAAATATTGGAAATGCTTTCTTTCATAAAACTACCAATTAAGGCGTCAAAAGGCTTCGAAAACATATTAAGTGGACATATAGGACGGAAATGCCATTATTAATACTGACATTTATTTCAATTACAAACAGCTAGGCATTTTCATTTTGAACAAATAAATAAATAGTTAGATACCAGTGTTTAATAAACAAATTAAAAAATAAAAATAAATACACAACTTTTCCATAAAAAAATTGAGAGAAAGACTGTTCTGGTGCTAGTGTCACTCGAAGACGGAAAGTGTTACATTAGCAAGAAGTAACATTAGCACTACTTTGAGAAAACTCAAGATATAATACAAAAAAGGACAGTAAAGCTCACTGCAAGCTGTACAATCAAAAGTCATACTGAAAATTATGTTACTGTTTCACTTAGCCATCAAATTGTGCTTTCTGTGTAAGTTAACATTGACTACAATGTAAATTGCTAATGTTACATTAGGACAGGATTGTCGAGTCCGACCAAAATTCTAGGTAACAAGTTGAGCATCTATTGTGATATCAATGTTAATGAAGCTCACACTTTATGATAGTTGTTTTAAACATTTTTAAACAGATTTTTCTTTCTTCTGCGGGATTAGCAAATTTTAGATCGATTAATGTCTCTATTGCAGGAAAATTACCTTTTTCTTTTTAGCTTCGCTATGTTGCCGATTTTGTTCAAAAGAATGGTTGATTTATCATACTTACATTGTAATTTAGAGCATTTCTGACAATTATATACCACTGTTATGATGAAAAAACAGTCAACAGTATTAAATTAAAACACCTATAAAATATCACTATTGGGTGTAGGTAACTTTTGTCCATCAAAAATGTCTCATTTTAGAAAAGAAAAATTAACTTTTCCGTACTTTGACTCCTTGAAATATGATATATTTTATTCATTTCATATGACTGCATAAGAGAAAACAAGGCATTTATTAATTTTACACTTTTTTAACTGTCTTCATTAAAAATATGAAAACGAGTGCTAACTATACCCTTATTCTGAAATGTGCCATAAAGTAAAGTCAGTGCCATAAAGTAAAGTCATAATTCCAACCCATCTGTTTTAACTGAACATTGTGTGAACCTTCTGAGAATGCGGCGTGATTATGTCCCCTTTGTTTTCCAGATAGTTGTATTGAGATGCACAGTTAGACAACAGATAAATAACAGTTAACTATAGTAATTATATGTTATGAATAACAATAAAATTGTTTGTTTGTTTGTTAGAATGGTGTTTAACGTCATTTTTAGCACATTTTAGGCCATATATACCGTTCGATTTTTTGTGGTGGAGGTAGACCGTACCTTTTTTTTTGGGTATAACCAGTACTGTACTAGAGGTGTTCAACTTTTTGTTTAAGATGTTATTTTTCAGCAGAAATGGTTATCATAAAATATGCGTGATTTAATGTTGTGAAACTGTTATTTAGAACATATGCATTTAAAAATAATCTACAAGTTCACGCAGTTCGCTTTAAATTACATTTTGAATTAGGTACCCATTTAAGTATCCAATTTTAAACCTATATGTTTCTATTGCCACAGAGGTTACCTTAAATCAAATAATGTCACTAAATGCATATCGTAATTGTTTAAATCTGTGTTTGAAATTTAAATATGATCATATGTTTCATTTTAAGTCAAAAATATAAATGTTGAATTAAAAGTTCGAATTTTATCGAAATTTTTAAGAAATTGACAAATTATAGGACAGTTTCCTAGTATATGTTACCGATCATTTTATAAAATTACCAAAATAAGCATTTTATTCATATTTTATGAGGCAAAAAAAGAATAGTTATTGTTGCTGTAATATCACATACCATATAAAGATATGTTTTAGTCAAATTTTATATTTTTTTCAACATTATTTGCAAATTTGCCCCTAAATCTTAATTTATATATTTTTTCATTGCCTTTCTTATAAGAAAGTAACAAAACTTATTTTATGTAGAGGAGGACATCATAACAATGCCTGCAGTTGATGTTTCGAACTAGAAGTTTTTATAGATTTAATAATTTTCAAAGTTTTAGTTCAGGTTAATTTTCGCTGAAATCATGAAAAACGACAAATAGCAAAAAAATGGATATTCCATTTTTTTTACATTCACACATGGACATATCAGACTACTATTACCTTAAACGACAAATTACAAGCATTTGTTTTTAAATTTGTTTTGCCATTACTTTTTATAATTGAAGATTTTTGCTTCAAAACGTCATTCTTTACCATTTTACAAAAATACGGAAGCAGCAAAATTAGGAATCACATAATAGTTCATGTCAGAATGTTTTTTATTACATAACTGTCATAAATTTACATTGAACTAAGAATGACGTAATTTTAGAATCACACAAAAAAAGTTATATTGACAATATAACTTTTTTATATCATCACTAATGATGATATAACTTTGCCGGAACTTAGCTTTCTTAACATATTTGTTAAAAAAACACACTGGTTTAAAAATAAAATATTTTTTAATTTCTTCTTTATACAAACATTCATATAGATGTTTAGAACATTAGTTTAGAATAGTAAATGGAATAGCCAAATGAAACAGAATAGAATGTTTTCATACGCTTAGTCTTTATTAAAATCCTATGCAGTTTTGTTAATCGGAAACATTTACGTAAGTAAAGTTATATAATAAAGAGTATAATTAACAGCATAAATTTGATACTGAATTAATGTCACTCGAGGAAAAAAGTGGTAATCTGGTTAAAAAAACTTGTTCTTCGAACTCGTTTTTGTTAACCAAATTACCACTTTTTTCCCTCATGACATAAATTCAGTATCAAATTTATGCTGTTATTATTCCCTATTTATTTTCACAGTAGGATGCTGGAACTATACATTTACCGCCCTTTTTTTGAAAAAAATAACTTTTAAATGTACATCATTATCATGGGAATGATCTTACAAAGAAAAGGGGTGGCAGGCAGGGGTGGAAATCAGTCAAGTACTGAAGTCATCCTTCTAGACACAGATATAACAGTTTGCTGGTACAGTTTATATCTAGACACAGATATAACAGTTTGCTGGTACAGTTTATATCTAGACACAGATATAACAGTTTGCTGGTACAGTTTATATCTAGACACAGATATAACAGTTTGCTGGTACAGTTTATATCTAGACACAGATATAACAGTTTGCTGGTATAGTTTATATTTAGACCCATATATATCAGTTTGCTGGTGTAGTTTATATCTTGACCCAGATATATCAGTTTGCTGGTGTAGTTTATATCTAGACACAGATATATCAGTTTGCTGGTATAGTTTATATCTAGACCCAGATATATCAGTTTGCTGGTATAGTTTATATCTACACCCAGATATATCAGTTTGCTGGTATAGTTTATATCTAGACCCAGATATATCAGTTTGCTGGTATAGTTTATATCTAGACCCAGATATATCAGTTTGCTGGTATAGTTTATATCTAGACCCAGATATATCAGTTTGCTGGTATAGTTTATATCTAGACCCAGATATATCAGTTTGCTGGTATAGTTTATATCTAGACCCAGATATATCAGTGTGCTGGTATAGTTTATACCTAGACCCAGATATATCAGTTTGCTGGTATAGTTTATATCTACACCCAGATATATCAGTTTGCTGGTGTAGTTTATATCTAGACCCAGATATATCAGTTTGCTGGTATAGTTTATATCTACACCCAGATATATCAGTTTGCTGGTATAGTTTATATCTACACCCAGATATATCAGTTTGCTGGTATAGTTTATATCTACATCCAGATATAACAGTTTGCTGGTATAGTTTATATCTACACCCGGATATAACAGTTTGCTGGTATTGTTTATATCTAGACACAGATATAACAGTTTGCTGGTATAGTCTGTTTTTCAAAACAACTGTTTTCAGAAATTTGGTACGAATGTTATACATGTATCATTATAGATTGCAAATAATTGAATTAAGTGATTGTTTATTGAAATTGTCCCAATAAATATTATGGTCAGTTATAATAACAATTTCAACATGTTGAGCTGATGATGCTGCCAATTATGTCAAATGCATGCCAACAAAAATAAGGCAATATGTAAATAAAAAAAGTATTGTTGTTTTGATGTGAAAAACAGATGTTATTTCATCTCAAGCATGAGAAAACAAATATTTTTACAAGTGTGTGGCACAAGTCACAAAGAGAGAATTGGGCGTTTTTCCTGGAGTTAGTTAATATATAATATGTGTGATAATGAATATTCTTTCACCAAAAAATCATGAACTGTCGCTCTAGAAATGTAATAAAATCTGTTATTTACTCCAAAACAACAAATATCCTCTATCCATCACATTTCCATTTCATTATCTCATATTTTCAGTTTCCATAGAGATGTATGTTAACTGAAGAAGTAAGTGAAAAACAAAGTGATATAACAGATACAGTTCACCTTGCAGGAAAGTATATATACCCAAGTTGTATTCTTTGAAATGTCTAAAGGCAAGCTATAAAAAATATAAAGTTCTATTCACCTGCGATAATCATTAGAATACAGCTCCTTGGGAAACTGGTTCTATTTTTCTAAATAAACATATATTTCACTTAGAAAATAATCCTGAGAAATTTAATCTAAATAAAAGTTTGGGGGAAAGCTATGCAGACAAATATTCTCCACAGACTAAATGCTTTCATCCACTAAGCAGGAGCCATACACAAATTTGCTAGCCTGTGGCACACACACACACTGTATTATACTACCAGAGTTGGGTTAGTCCATGTTTACCTGGGACATCCACACAAAACCAACTTAATTAGCTTGACTAGGTTTACAATTTTAACAACTGCATTGTAATTGATACTTTTCTAGCCTATCTTGTCCCATTATGGCAGGGTAAATGACATTGAATATCATTGACAAGGGGTAATACATACCCAATTTATGGGCACATTATTGAATCTAGTCCAGAGGGAAGCACACACTAACCTGTGAAAAACGTTTATCAGCCATTCATCAAGACAATTAGTGAATAACAAGTCAGCAGATTTTATTTTTTAAAAGGTGGGTCAATTTCATTTAATTATACAACAAGTAAAAGTACCTGCCCACCCTGAATCATCCAATTTACTGACAAAACAATACCTCTTGTCAGTTGATATACCCTTGTCGGTTAGCATTATAATCCATACAGATCAGAAAATTTGTTTTGGTTGTTTTATACCTTTGTCAGTTGTTATATACCTTTGCCAGCTGTTATATACCTTTGTCAGTTGTTATACCCTTGTCATTTGTTATACCCTTGTCATCTATTATACCCCTTGTCAGTTGTTACACCCTTGTCATTTGTTATACCCTTGTCATTTGTTATTTTGTAATACACTTGTAATTTGCTATACACTTGTAATTTGTTATACCCTTGTCATTTGTTATACCCTTGTCAGTTGTTATACCCTTGTAATTTGTTATACCATTATCATTTGTTATACCATTGTAATTTGTTATACCCTTGTCAGTTGTTATACCTTGTCAGTTGTTATACCTTGTCAGTTGTTATACCTTTCTCAGGTGTTACACCCTTGTCAGTTGTTATACCTTGTCAGTTGTTATACCTTGTCAGTTGTTATACCTTTCTCAGGTGTTACACCCTTGTCAGTTGCCCATTTTTCACTCTCACTCTTTTTATATGGCAACAGACTATTGTTCTGCACATTTAAATGCAGAGGTCACCGTCACATGATTTGGAAGACATTTGATTTTCTCCTCAGTTGCTTTTTCAGTCTTTCTCTAATTGCACAATATTTAATAATTTATTTATATCAGTTCCCACATACTTATAGGTAGAATCTAGGAACATTATGAGAAATGTCTTTTTTTCCAGTGTTTATACTCTATGGGTGAAAGATCGGAATTTCTCAGTGAAAGAATATTAATAATCGCTTAATATTAACAACTAATTCCAAACACAAAAATAAATGTGACGTCGAGTTATGACGTCAATAAAGTGTTGTTGACGTCGACGTCATCCACCGATAACGTTCAATAAAGTGAATAATTTAGGTTAAAATTATACACAAACTGATTTAAAATGGAATAAATAGATTATTTAACTGCTGGGTTCGATTATAGAAATATCCTTCACGAGATAGAAGTCATGTTTTTTTTTTCACTCACTCGCATGCACTTGTTCGTCTCCCATCTTGTGAAGGATTTCCCTATAATCAATTCCAACAATAAAATAATCTCTGTATATTTGTTTTATTGCAAAAATAAATCACTTACCGTATTTTACCTTGTACAGTACGCAGTTTTTTACTTCTTTTACAGTTTCCGAAAGTGGGGTGCATATAATACAAGGAAACAATATAAAAAACTCTTTTTTTTTCCATTTTATATGCAGAAAATCGATGTCAGATTGGAGAAAAAATGCCGATAAAACATCGGGAACAAACAGACAGACATTTGTGAATGCCGATAATACTTTATTTTCCGTGACTTACTCGCTTTATACAAGTAATTTGACTTAAAAATTATTAAAGTTTATTATAAAGCTTGTTTTAATATAAATGTTTGCATATTTGTTGTAGAATTTCAATAAATGAGTGAACATTTCGACGCTTGTTTTGTTATTTATATCAGCTGACCTGATATCACGTGATTTCCGGTTGATTAGACTGGTACATGTAGTATTGTTACAATTCAATTCTATTCTTATATTTAAATGCAACAGACGACAGTAAGGACGTTAATGACGACGCATTTTATTCGGACGAGTTTATGGAGGGAGAGTTACATAAGATGCATGAGCAGATGCAAGAGTAAATAAATAAACACACAAACTCTTCCAAATAGTTCATTTAACCAAATATTTTATTTTAGCTAACAGAATAATTAGTAACTATTATAATACTGTTGTGTTTTGGTAATATTACATTTTATAGATGTATTATATGAATATGCTTTTTATGCAATCTTTGTGTGAAAGTATTGAAAGTTCCATATAACCTTGCATACAGAGTGTAACACAAGCCGGGCTAGTGTGTGATCTGATATTCTATGCAGTGTATTCTATACTGGTCACACAGAGGGGTTTTGTGTAGTTCTTACACAGTGTTTACATGGGGTGTAATTGGGGAGACTGTGTAGTCCTTTAAACAAAGGAAGGTCAAACCGGGGTTAACACATGATGTGTTGGGGAAGATTCACTTCCTTATAAGGGGCTTGTGTTAACACATGTACATTACACAGTGTTTACACGGGGAGATTGTGTAGCCTTAAGACAAAGGAAGGTCAAACTCGGGTTAACACATTATGTGTTAGGGAAGATTCACTTCCTTATAAGGGGCTTGTGTTTACACATGTGTAGGGGGTTGGTGTTACACACTGTAGTTGTATAAAAGGTGTGGCTCAGGGATATTGGGGATCTTTTGGCATTATTTTCGGCTTAGAATACTTCATATTAGGGGGAACTTCAAAACATCAAATTATTACAAAACGTGAAATGGGACTTTGAATAAAGTGAGAAAGTGTCATTAATTTGAACATTCTAATTTTGGTATATTACGGACATTGCATTAATTGAAGAAATATATATAAATCTGTGTTGTAAAGAATATATGACTTTGTGTTTCCTTACATCATAGTTTGTTAACTCGGTCACAAACTACCAGTCGTAAAGACATTAACAAATTCATAGGATTGTAAAACTGCGGGTATGAATAAATGAACACCGTTTTTAAATTATACAACACTAGTTGAAAGCGGGAGAACAAACCTGTGGTAAAAATTACAACAATACTACAAAACACAGTCTGAATATGCGTTAGACAAATGAAAATCTGGCTCCTTTTCATGCTTCTTTGCTAATCTGACTTCAACTTTATCTAAAAAGTATTTGGATGCGCACTATACACAACTTTTTTACCCAGGTTTGACTTCTAAGAAGGGGGTGCGCGCAATACACGGGAGCAATATACATGGTTAAACATGGTATTAAAATAGAAATGTTTGTGTTTAGCTCTTTATCAAATGTTCTGTTCAAAAGGGACTAGAAGATTTATGGTTGTCCAAACAATTAAAAATAAAACCATCATATTGTGTTTCAGTTTCATATTAAATATGCAAATGAACTGGATTTTGTTTTATGTTCTGTCTTATTTAATGACTGTTTATGAAATAGTTCGTTCTGGAAAACATTTGCTTGCATATTTATGATGGTTTTATTTGTATACGTAACGCCATTAAAAGTGCAAGTTTGTTTTGTGTGTGTTTATTTCCAAGAATGATTGTATAGTGTTACGTACATGTTAGAAATTATCCACATTCCCTATAAATCTGGTGACCAATCAAATTCATGTATTGATAGAAGTAAAATCAGAATTATGCGATCGATCTTGGAGACAATTTAATTAAAAATAAACAGAAAAAAAAAAATTGCAGTTTTAATGGCGTTAAGTATTTGAATTGACTCCCATAATGTTTTTTCTCAATCACCTTCGATCCCTTTGAGAACAAATTGAATAAAGTGCCACTTCCAGAGAGCGAGAGAGAGATAGGGTCGATGGAGGGAATTGAGACAAATCAGGGGATCACCACACCCTTACTACTGAGTAGATTATGCTGTTTCTTTAACATGCCTGGTGTAGACATGTAGACTTTAGTAGATGAACCACTCAGTTTACAAAAGAGGGTCCTTGGAATTCGTTGAACCAAATAAAAGATGATTTATAAAGACTTGAACGTACGAGAACTTTACTGCAGCTATTCGGTCAAAATCACTGTCACTACTAGCCACAGCATATGGTTAATTCAGGATTATTTCAATATGTTTATGGATTGAAAATAGAGTTCCAAACAGACAACATGAAACAAGTTCAGGATCAGTATTTTATTCAATAAATATGGGATTCAAATTGTTTTTACTTTTAAATTCGCTTGTGTTTCTAATCATTTATATAAAAAAATATTACATTTTTAATAAACCGTCAAATTTCAAAGTTGCGTGAAAGTTACAGACAATCATGTATTGTTCTTTCTTACTACTGATACTATACACGGTCAATTCTGATTATCATGGCAGCCTCGTTTCCGAAGGAGGATTTACGGGCTCTTTGAATCATTGATTAACACAGAAGCTCAGCGAGAGCTTTATCGTGCACAGGGTATGGCTCTCCCTGCTTACGGGACTGACGGCTTTACATCTCCTCTGAAGGATGGCTTACTTTCACAGTGCCTGCCCGAATAAAATACTGAGGGAGTGCGTTTGAAAAACCTGGGAATCGAACCCGGGATCGTTGATCGAGAGGCAAGTATGCTAACCACTTGGCCAACGCAGCCCCTGTACAGATGGACAGTAACTGCCAAAATGCATGTACACCTAGCAATTCGACAGATTTCCATTTATATAAAGTATTAACTTTTAATCTAAATTATTTTGATAGTTGTGAGTGTCTGTTATTTGATGTTAAACAATAAAGTAATGAACGGATTTTCTTATATCTGCTATGCATCCTTTACGCATTTTTCTGTGAAACATATCTTTTAACAATGAAATGTTTCAGAGAGTTGTAGGAAGTCAAATCAATTCACTAAAATTACGGTATTTAATAACACTGACTTTGGCTACGGGCCTCTTTTCGTTGGACAGTATTTAATCATTTTATTCCAAAATAATGTTTCGTTATTAGTATGCTTTTTTGTTGGCCAATATTTAATTACGAGCGTGAATTTATTTAAAGCTGAGTTTAGGTCTTTAATTGTAACGGCAAATTCAGCTTTCTTTAATAAGACTTTAATATTAATCACATTGTGTGAGTGTTACTAAAGGGACACAAGGCAATCTAGGCGTTTTCATGCATCAAAACAAACAAAACGTTTTTCTTTTGTTCTTTTCTTTATGAATTATAGTACATAATATTATAGGTTATTGCATTTGTATGGCTAAATATTACTTGGAACGAGTTGTTTTGGCAAAGGACGACGAGCTTGCGAGTCGTCCTGCGCCAAAACAACGAGTTCCAAGTAATATTTAGCATATTACTTGGAACGAGTTGTTTTGGCAAAGGACGACGAGCTTGCGAGTCGTCCTGCGCCAAAACAACGAGTTCCAAGTAATATTTAGCCATACAAATTCAATAACCTTTTTATTGTATACTTTCATATTGTTTTTGATCAATGTTAATTGTATGACTATTACTTTTCATTGCATTTGTGTTATTTTTATAGCTTTTGATGGAATTTCTATCTTGCCATTCAGTTTCATTTTGTGTGGATGGTTATTTTGCGCGAAAATGACGTCGACGTCGGATGACGTCATTAAAAACAACAAGCGAGTTTGTTTACCATTCGATAACGTTAAAAACAGTGGGTGAGTGACCATTTGAATTATTTTATCAATTTTTGACATAAAAGGTTGAAAAAAAACTCGTATTTTTTTTGTTGACACTATAGAAAGGATTCCGTTATTTTTATTTGAAAGTAGTTCCTTATTTCTATTTCACGGCTCTTAGCAAGCACGAGCAAAAGTTCCCGTGCAATATGAATGCGTGCAATATCGTAGAATATTGCACGCTTAGCTCAATGCAAACTAAACGGGACAATATGAAAGTATACAATAATATATCAGGTTTACCTTATATTGTAACAGCATGGAAAGGTTCTAACTTGCTTTTAAAATAATTTTAGGTGAAAATAAAGCAAAAATGTTGTGTCCCTTTAAAGCCACAAAAACGATAAAGAGCTAGAAAGAGAACATTAATTAGGTATATTTAACCCCAAACACACTTCATATCATTCAAATACTTTGTATGACTGGTTACCTTCAAAGAGTTATCAGGCAGTGATTTAACAGTTGCTTCAAGAATTAGCCCAACCAGCGCCAAAACAAACAGCGAAGCAACAAGCCCTGCACACTAGATACAGCAGTAGAGATTTCCTTTGAAAACATAATTATTATAAAGTACCTTTACTGGGTGAAGGCTGCAAATATAGACAAAAACATATCAACAAACTGGAACGAACCCCCCCACAGCGCATTTTTTCACATAGCCATTCAAAACATTCAAAACTGTTTGAGAAAGGCAAGTAATAAAAGGACAAAAAATCACATAGCCATTCAAAATATTCAAAACTGTTTGAGAAAGGCAAGTAATAAAAGGACAAAAAATCACATAGCCATTCAAAACATTCAAAACTGTTTGAGAAAGGCAAGTAATAAAAGGACAAAAAATGTTATGTGACATGACAATAAATGTGTTTTGGGATGTGACGCGATGTTATGGCCAGGGTGATTCCTGTATAGCCCACACTTTTTCAAAATTGGATATCACTGCTTTGGAGCGCTACTCCATGTACTTACAAGTTACTAGATATAACAGAATTTTCAATTATTTAAACTTTCAAAACTGTTTAATATCTAATGTATGTCGGTACTTAATAATATTTTAATATTTATTCTCAAAATAACATGTACGCTCTCTGCCAGGGTGGAGCAACTTTAAGTTTAACCTTAGCAGTTACATTATCTGAAGCACACTTGAAATGCTGTAATCATATGATTTATTCATTTTTTTATTTTTTTTTGGTAAACAAATATTTTTTGTTTGTTCTGGATCTTATTCAATTAAATTTTGTCATAGTTAAACTTTTTTTTTACTTTAATTTTCTAATTAGGGATTAAATCTGCAATTTCCCAAATGTGAACCTGTTTTGCCTAAAGATCATTTCACATATACACCAAAACCGAAACGAAAGCTAACCGAAAAAATTAGGATGTACTATTGCAAACCAGGGTTCCACATATAAGCCGAAACCAAAACCAAAAGCAAAACGAAAGCGAAACGAAAACATGCACAAATTGGATTTCTAATTATTTCGGATTCGGTCTCATATAGGTTGCTATTTTTAGAGATTCGCATCAAAATTCGGCTTTTATGTGAAAGCACTAGCCGATTACAAAACGACAAAAAACGGCTTTGATTCGGTTTCGTTTCGGTTTCGGTGTATATGTGAAACGTCCTTAATCCTTAAAGAAAGGAGGTATGATGCAATAAAGAATAGTCCTTATTGAAGGGACATGTCAATGTTGAAGTCTTTATCAAACATTCAAATTATCCTCTCGATTTTTTAATCCAGAATCATTTTGACTTTTAATCTGCTTGCATATATTTAAATGGCATTTTCAGTTTTAAACTTTTCTTCAGTATTCTATGATAGCTTTGCCTATATTATTGTTGAAATATAATCAACAGGTAGTAATAGGCGACAACAATTTGCTTTATACCATTCTTATTATTACTATTAATGACTGAACAAATGCAATTTATGTAGCAAAGCTGACAGAAAACTGCAAGTTTTACAACAAGAGGTCAATGATCTTGAAGCTCTTCTGATAGGTTCTGATAGCTAGATCAGCACTATTGTGAAGTTTCATGAAAACCTATCAAGGCAGTCATTTTGGTAAAGGTTCCAAATCAATATCACTTATGTTTTTTGTGAAGTAGTCACCACAAAATCAATTTTTTTTCAAGTTTTTCCTATATAACTCTATGTAAACAAAGATGGCCACTGGCAGTCATGTTTGACATGGAATCGAAATGAATCTTGGTTACGACCAAGTACATGTCGCATCAGTAATTTTGGTAAAGGTTTAAATTCAATATCACTTATGTTTTTTTGAGAAGTAGTCGCTACAAAGTTGCATTTTTAAAATCTATTTTTGACAGTGGCGGCCATCTTGAATTTCCTACCGAACTGAATTTTTGCTAGGATCAACTAGACATCGAGAGCAACATTCGTGTCAAGTTCCATGGAATTCCATAAGGTAGTTTTAGAGTAGTCGCCACAAGTTTTTCCTATATAACTCTATGTAAACAGAGATGGCCGCTGGCGGCCATGTTTGACAACCAATCAAAATGAACTTTGGTTAGGATCAATTAAAGGTCGTGCCAGTCATTTTGGTAAAGGTTCCAAATCAATATCACTTAAGGTTTTTGAGAAGTAGTAGTCACAAGCCATGTTTGACATCCAATCAAAATGAACTTTAATTAGAATCAACTACATGTTGTGCCAGTCATTTTGGTAAAGGTTCCAAATCAATATCACTTACGGTTTTTGAGAAGTAGTTACCACAAAATCACATTTTTTAAAATCTGTTTTTAGCCGTGGCGGCCATCTTGAATTTCAGGCAGACATGAATTTTTGCTAGGATCAACAAGACATCAAGAGCATTATTCCTGCGAAATTTCATGAAAATCTTAAGAAGTTTCACAGGAGTAGTCGCCACAAAAATTTTTTTACAGACGGACGGATGACGGATGCTGCACCACGAAATAAGCTCTGTTGATCTTTGATCAGTCGAGCTAAAAATCAAGACTGCGGTGTGTTCCTTTAAAATGAAATGTTACAATAGGCAAATAAATATTTTGAAACAGCAGAGTAACAATCAATACCAAACAGACCAGGGTGTGGACAGACAGGGTGTGGACCACATGTGGTGTCTGACTGTCTTCTGTTGTTTCTGGCATATGAATTCTGGAAAGTAGCATTGCCAAAGGTTATTCGATTTATGTAGTAGTTTCTGAGATTAGCCCTCCAAAGTCTTAGAAACAAAGAAATCTATAACTGTGTACCTTTGGATAGGACTAATCTCAGAAAGCACTGAAAGAACCAAATTGCACTTTGAGGCAGAGGAAATCAAAATTAAAATATTTAAGGAAGTTATGAAGAAAAACTTAAGCAAAGTGCTTAAGTTCTTCTTCATATCTTTCTTAAAATTCAATATTTTACATTTGTGGCATGATACCTATCAAAAAGTCACATGGTTTTGCAAACCTGATGTTGTTTCCAATGAAAAATGCATCTGGCCGGCTATTCTTGGGAGATAATTCTGTGCCCCAAAGGTCATTCAGCTGACAACACAAACATGTTTCTCTGACAGAATTTTATATGGGAAAATCACAGAAAAACACATTTTGATAAATTGTATATATTTTATACACATCACTGACTTCAACAATAGTTTTCATCTGGTGGCAGCTTTTGTGAAATTAGCATCTTCCATATTTGTTAAAAAAATATATAACAAGTGAAGCATCAACAGTGGTGCGAATGCCAGATTGAAAATTCAACATTTTAACTGAAAAATCTAAGTAAAGAGTGGGGATAAGTCAAGTAAAATACATGACAGAGTCATGGTTCTTGTCATATAACATTGTGTTATTACAATGAACATGTGTGCCAAGTTTCAAACTTTCCGACATTTTGTTTTTGAGAAATGAAGAAAAACAAAAACTTTAACGAAAAACTTTAACCAAAGCATCAACACGCGTAGACAGACAGACAGACAGATGGAAATTGCCAAACTATAAGCCTGGATTTGCTATGCAGTCCGGCTAATAATATACCCGTCCGACAACATGTTGACTAGCAACATGTAATCACAAAACCCAGTGTACAAGATACCATGTGTAGATCACACTGAAACATGACAAAATGTCCGCCCATTTTTGAATATTCTCATTTTCTCAGTAAATAAAATCCCATTTCCTGTTTTCACTGTCTACATGTGATTTCAATCTAGACTTGCACTAAACTGATTACTTCTCAGAGATAACTTCACTGGGCATTCAGGCACTATATCATAATTGTTTTGTATTGAATTATAAATATCTTATTCGTTGAGATGTCTTCAAATATATATTTTTTAAAGCATTATTTAATAAACTTTAGATGCAGTGGTTACATTTAGACATTTGAAATTGCTAAAGATGTTTTGTAAGTTCATTTTGAGAAGAAATGACGCACATTAGAGAACATTTTAAGAGTTCAGCACTCAAATGTTGTTTGATATTTTCCTTAAATAACAATTAACTGAGGACACACAACTTGTGTCTGCATCAGCTAAACAAGAGGCCCACAAGGACACGAAGATGCTCTACTGACTTATTTGACTTGTAACAATAAGTTATAGGTATGTATTCTGTCAATTAAATAACATCCGTACAGCCGCATCAGAGAAGATTTTTATTGTCTATTTCCCTTGATGTTGACACCCTTCTTGTCCAAAATTATGTCACGGGCCACTGGAGATACAAACCATGGCTTGTAACACACTGCCAAGTGATTCATCTACATCAACAACACACTGCCTAGTGATTCATCTTCATCAACAACACACTGCCTAGTGATTCATCTTCATCAACAACACACTGCCTAGTGATTCATCTACATCAACAACACACTGCCTAGTGATTCATCTTCATCAACAACACACTGCCTAGTGATTTATCTTCATCAACAACACAGTGCCTAGTGATTCATCTTCATCAACAACACACTGCCTAGTGATTCATCTTCATCAACAACACACTGCCTAGTGATTCATCTTCATCAACAACACACTGCCTAGTGATTCATCTACATCAACAACACACTGCCTAGTGATTCATCTTCATCAACAACACACTGCCTAGTGATTCATCTACATCAACAACACACTGCCTAGTGATTCATCTTCATCAACAACACACTGCCTAGTGATTCATCTACATCAACAACACACTGCCTAGTGATTCATCTACATCAACAACATACTGCCTAGTGATTCATCTACATCAACAACACACTGCCTAGTGATTCATCTACATCAACAACACACTGCCTAGTGATTCATCTTCATCAACAACACACTGCCTAGTGATTTATCTTCATCAACAACACACTGCCTAGTGATTCATCTACATCAACAACACACTGCCTAGTGATTCATCTACATCAACAACACACTGCCTAGTGATTCATCTACATCAACAACACACTGCCTAGTGATTCATCTACATCAACAACACACTGCCTAGTGATTCATCTTCATCAACAACACACTGCCTAGTGATTTATCTTCAGTAACAACACACTGCCTAGTGATTCATCTTCATCAACAACACACTGCCTAGTGATTCATCTTCATCAACAACACACTGCCTAGTGATTCATCTACAACAACAATGCACTGCCTAGTGATTTATCTTCATCAACAACAACAAAATAGCAATAACGATCGGAGCTAGAGAGTTTACGAAGGAAAATATAGCATTTTTCAATAAATCGACTGCCATAAATAACTCTAGTGTTGCTAGTTTTCAAACTTCTCCAAGCTTACATCGATAGTAATTATCTAGCCAAGTTTAATAAAGATTGAATGAAAGATGAAAGTGCCAGTGTCCATAATATAGCAATTCTCAAAAATAAATGTTACCAATCAACCTTTTTTTTTAAATTTTCAGTCAAGGTATTGATATTCGCAGAAACAGTTATAATAATTTAGATGTATCATTTTTTCCGTTGATGCACAGCATTTATTTAGCTTGGCATTAACTATAGCCATGTACACTGACCAGTCAAATATAAATTTCTTTTTCGATCTGTGACTGAACAATTTGTAAGCATGCCTGGCGGGATAAGTGAAGGACAATTATCTCATGGTATATATAAATGAATATATAATGCAGTTGGCAACACATCAGTCTCATATCGTGTTCATTTGGTTAATACGTTATTTTATATCATCATACTAATGCATGATATTAATTAATGTAAATTACAGCATAGAATAATCTATAGCATATTTCAAATGTGTAATTTTGTATACTTGTCATACATTTTAACTCATACAATGTGCATTTACAACATACTCTTCTCCCTGTATTGTATTGAATTGTATATTTGTATTGGCAAAAAACTTGTAATGTTTGTGCTAAATAAATCGATATCGACAATCTGGCAAAGTTTGGTAAAGATTGGATGAAAGTGTCTAACGAGCAAAAAGTTAATATGTGTCAAACAACAGATGAATTGTCATCAATACAATACAATACAATATCAATTCACATTTACATGAATAATATGAGGTATGCATAAGAACATTTAAATCATCATTGACATTACGTGGTCCGAGTATTAACGTTCATACCCCATCCAACCCCTTCTCCAAGAAGCGAAAACGGGGTTGACTGGGGTATGAAATAAAACCTTAATTTCGTCTGAAAAGTTTGCATATTGTAAAATTAAAACATTAAAACATTTAATAGGTAACTGTAAACATGTCTTCAGTAAAACATGTTTTAAATGTGTTTTATTGTCGAAATATCCGTTATAAAATCCTTCTAATATTAGCTTTCCCATCGCTTAATGAAATTAAGGCGGGACCGCGTAATGGAGGCTCATGATAAGTATAATTTAGAAAACACAGGTATTACAGATATAATATGACATGCTTAATTTCAAAACAAATAATACAATTTGTTAATAGCTGGGAGAAAAAAAAAAGGTCTCGTAGGTACGCTTCATTTACCATCTAATTAAATATCTGTTTCGTATACACATATATGGGAGAGTTAACCATCTATTTGTTGGTAAATGTATGGAAAAAGAATAAATCGGAACCAATATACTTTAGTGAATAGAAATACATAACTAAACAACAACAAACCTTATATTTCACCAAGAATATTTTCTATTTGACTCTTTGCATGATGTTTTTGATAAATTCACACAATTTTCGAAACTCGGAAGTATTGTTGGTGTTTATTAGTTTATTAAATTTGTATATATTGGGTCTTTTAAAATAATCTGAACTGATATATTTACTACGTTGAAATTTGAATTTGCGGCATACAAAAAGATAATGAAACTCATCTCCGATATCCGTTTTGCAAAGCTGGCATATTCTACGATTATACAGAGTTTTATTCCAATTGCCAGTTTCAACTGGTAACCTGTGATTTCTTGTTCTGAATTTGGTTATATACTTTAACAAAAAAGTATGGTGCGCTGACAAGATAATTTTCGAAGCAAAACATATGTTTAAATAAATAATAAATGGTGCTGTTGCTCGAATTCATTATTTTAGAATACCATTCATTTAAGAACAAATCTTTTAGTTTTTGGTTTACTGAACACTTCAACCATTTTGCATTGAAGAAGGTCTGTGAATCTCAAACCCCACTTAGGCCACATTTAATCAGTATATCGCTAATTCGATTTACCCACTGAAAGTTTCTTTTTGCAATAGTTATTGTGCTATATTTGAAATGACTGCGTAGTATTTCATAAATTAAACTTGAAAATTTAGCTCATTCTGGATTGTTAATTTTTGCCCAAAAAAGAAATTACTCTAGTTTGAATCTCTACTGATATTGGAAATACCCCTGTATCCCCGTATAACATAATTTGCAGTAGATTTCTTTAGATTCAAAATGAACTCTAAAAACTTTAATTGTACCCTGTTAATTACATCAAGATTTCCATAACCCCAAATTTCGCTATCATATAAAAAAATGGGTTTAATTGTTTTATCAAATAGATCTATTTGTATGTCTACTGGTAATGACAAATGTCTAGCTTTCTTGAGTAGACTGTATAAAGCTCTGGTAGCCTGATTAGCATCCCATAAATTCATATTAATTGACTGTCACATATGCATCACCTTAACTGCATTGTCAACTAATTGACTGTCAAATATGCATCCCCTTAATTGATCAAATAATTGACTGTCTAATATGCATCACCTTAATTGATCAACTAATTGACTGTCACAATTGCATCCCCTTAATTGATCAACTAATTGACTGTCACATATGCATCCCCTTAACTGATAAACTAATTGACTGTCACATATGCATCCCCTTAATTGATCAACTAATTGACTGTCACATATGCATCCCCTTAATTGATCAACTTACCGACCGTCACATATGCATCCCCTTAAAATTGATCAACTAATTGACTGTCACATATGCATCCCTTAATTGATCAACTAATTGACTGTCACATGTGCATCACCTTAATTGATCAACTAATTGACCGTCACATAGGCATCCCCTTAATTGATCAAATAATTGATCGTCACATATGCATCCCCTTAACCCTTAACCCACTACATATATATAATGGACTTTTCTTTCTTTGAATTAAGACCATTCCATTTATGTGACAAAAGGGGTGTTTTAAGGAAAATGACTGATCAGCAGACATTGTAAACCCTGATCAGCCTGCAAGTAATGTAAATCCTGATCAGCCTGTGAGTTACTCGCAGGCTGATCTGGGTTTATAATAGACGTAAAATTATAGTCGTCCTTAGCGGGTTAAGGGTTAATTCATCAACTTATTGACTGTCATATATGCATCCCTTTAACTGATCACCTAATTGACCGTCACATATGCATCACCTTAATTGATCAACGAATTAATTGATCAACTATTTGGCTACAAAACCCTATAAACAGCAATTAAAACTAGAAATTGTTATTGTCCATGGGACAAAAACATATGGCTCCCCCACTCGCCCGAACAGACATAATTGACGACTCTAGGTCCAACCGTTCTTTATTGATCTGAGATCGTTTAGTCTGTATTAGTAAGGCCACATAAAAAAATATGTGTGGTTCAGGTAACCCGACCGACCCTATTTTAAGGGGCCGACCCTAAAACCTTTTATGCAAAAAAAAACAACAAGAGGTCAATGACCTTGAAGCTCTACTGATTGATTTTGATTTCAGGAAGTAGTCGCTACAGACTTGTTTTTTGAAAATCTATTTTTAACCAAGGTGGCCATCTTGAATTTCCGGCCGACCTAAAATTTTGCTAGGATCAATTAGCCATTACGAGCAACATTCCTGTGAAGTTTCATGAAAATCCATCAAGTAGTTTCAGAGGAGTAGTCGCTACAAGTTTTCATTATATAACTCTATGTAAACAAAGATGGCCGCTGGTAGCCATGTTTAACGTCAAATCAAAACGATTTTCGACAAGGACCAACATCATGTCATACTGATCATTTTAGAAAAAGTCCCATATCAATATCTCTTATAGTTTTGAAGAAGTAGTCGCTACAAACTTATTTATTTTAAATCTATTTTTAGCTGTGGTGGCCATCTTGAATTTCCGGCCGACCTTAAATTTTTCTAGGATCAACTAGACATCAAGAGCAACATTCCTGTGATGAACATCCGTCAAGTAGTTTCAGAGGAGTAGTCGCTACAAGTTTTTACTATATAACTCTATGTAACCAAAGATGGCCACTGGCAGCCATGTTTAATGTCGAATCAAAATAATTTTCCACAAGGATCAACATCATGTCATGCTGATCATTTTAGAAAAAGTCCCATATCAATATCACTTATAGTTTTCAAGAAGTAGTCGCTACAAACTTATTTTTTAAAATCTATTTTTAGCTGTGACGGCCATCTTGAATTTCTGGCAGATCTGAAATTTTGCTAGGATCAATTTGACATCAAGAGCAACATTCCTGTAAAGTTTCATGACAATCCGTCAAGTAGTTTCAGAGGAGTAGTCGCTACAAGTTTTTACTATATAACTCTATGTAAACAAAGATGGCCGCTGGCAGCCATGTTTAACGTTGAATCAAAACGATTTTTGACAAGGATCAACATCATGTCATGCTGATCATTTTAGAAAAAGTTCCATATCAATATCACTTATAGTTTTCAAGAAGTAGTCGCTACAAACTTATTTTTTAAAATCTATTTTTAGCTGTGACGGCCATCTTGAATTTCTGGCAGATCTGAAATTTTGCTAGGATCAATTAGACATCAAGAGCAACATTCCTGTAAAGTTTCATGACAATCCGTCAAGTAGTTTCAGAGGAGTAGTCGCTACAAGTTTTTACTATATAACTCTATGTAAACAAAGATGGCCGCTGGCAGCCATGTTTAACGTTGAATCAAAACGATTTTTGACAAGGATCAACATCATGTCATGCTGATCATTTTAGAAAAAGTTCCATATCAATATCACTTATAGTTTTCAAGAAGTAGTCGCTACAAACTTATTTTTTAAAATCTATTTTTAGCTGTGACGGCCATCTTGAATTTCTGGCAGATCTGAAATTTTGCTAGGATCAATTAGACATCAAGAGCAACATTCCTGTAAAGTTTCATGACAATCCGTCAAGTAGTTTCAGAGGAGTAGTCGCTACAAGTTTTTACTATATAACTCTATGTAAACAAAGATGGCCGCTGGCAGCCATGTTTAACGTTGAATCAAAACGATTTTTGACACGGATCAACATCATGTCATGCTGATCATTTTAGAAAAAGTTCCATATCAATATCACTTATAGTTTTCAAGAAGTAGTCGCTACAAACTTGTATTTTAAAACTCTATTTTTAGCTTTGGCGGCCATCCTGGATTTCACAGCAACATAAATTTTTGCTAGGATCAACTAGACTTTATGGGCAACATTTCTGTAAAGTTTCATGAATATCCATCCAGTAGTTTCAGAGGAGTTGTCGCCACAAATAAAAGTTTACGGACAGACAGACGGACAGACGGATAGACGGACGACGGACGCCGCACCACGGCATAAGCTCTGCTGATCTCTGATCAGTAGAGCTAAAAAGGAAAAAAAAAAAAGGAAAAAATAAATAAATAAATAAATAAAAAAATTAAAAATTAAAAAAAAATAAAAAAAAAAAAATAAAAAAATAAAAAAAATAAAAAAATAAAAAAAAAAATAAATAAATAAAAAAAAAAAATAAAAAAATAAAAATTGTTGGTAATACCAAAAAAATCCAACTCAAGGTATAGTAAATTCATTATAAGACTGAGAATTTTATTTGCCAGTGTTACCTGAACCCACATATTATTTTGTTTGGTATAATATCTACTGGTCATCCATCACCAACCATCCTTCCAAGTTTGAGGACCCTAGGTCCAACCATTCTCTAGTTATTGATTGGACATTGTCTAGTTATTGATCGGGGATCATTTTGATAGTCAAGGTCACTGGGACCTTGACATTTGACCTAGTCACCCCAAAATCAATAGGGGTCATCTATTGGTCATGACCAACCATCCTTCCAAGTTTGAGGACCCTAGGTCCAACCATTGTTATTGATCGGACATCGTTTTGATAGTCACGGTCACCGTGACCTTGACCTCTGACCTAGTGACCCCAAAATCAATAGGGGTCATCTACTGGTCATGACCAACCATCCTTCCAAGTTTGAGGACCCTAGGTCCAACCATTGTGTAGTTATTGATCGGACATTGTTTTGATAATGAAGGTCACCACGACCTTGACCATTGACCCAGTGACCCCAAAATCAATGGGGGTCATCTACTGGTCATGACCAACCATCCTACCAAGTTTGAGGACCCTAGGTCCAACCATTATGTAGTTATTGATCAGACATCATTTTGATAGTCAATGTCATCGCGACCTTGACCTTTGACCTAGTGCTCCAAAATCAATAGGGGTCATCTACTGGTCATGACCAACCATCCTTCCAAGTTTGAGGACCCTAGGTCCAACCATTCTCTAGTTATTGATCAGACATCGTTTTGATAGTCAATGTCACCGCGACCTTGACCTTTCACCTAGTGACCTCAAAATCAATAGCGGTCATCTACTGGTCATGACCAACCATCCTTCCAAGTTTGAGGACCCTAGGTCCAACCATTCTCTAGTTATTGATCGGACATCGTTTTGATAGTCAATGTCACCGCGACCTTGACCTTTTACCTAATGACCCCAAAATCAATAGGGGTCATCTACTTGTTATGACCAACCATCCTTCCAAGTTTGAGGACCCTAGGTCCAACCATTCTCTAGTTATTGATCGGACATCAAAGTGTGGTAGGGGAGCCATAAATATTTGCATCTCTAATTTATGGTTACTGCAATTTGTTTTGCTAAAAACAGCTTTTTGCCAGAAGTATATTTATTTGAATAACCTATCCAAGCTAATTACTAATTCCATGCATACGAAATGTATACCAGATGTTTAATCCATTTCTATAATTTGATTGTTTCCCAACAAAAAAAATTCAGCAGAGTATGCATGTTCTTAACTTGCCTACTTTAAAAAACACTAACGTTGATGCTGTGAGATTTTATTACTCCACAATGTGTGCCAATGTGTGAGCAATTAGGCGTTACTGCAATAAGTTAATTCTACACAGCTTTTATGATGTAAAATATACTGAATTGCTGCTTATTGGCTTAATTAAGCACACTATTTAGGGCCACCCCAGAGAGAGGGAGGAGACTATTGACTATATTCCATTGGATGTTCTATATGCCAGGATGATACACCTCAGTACCTGGACCTCCCAGTTTCCTGTATTTCCCTGATAAGAGCGCCTCCCTTTATAGTAGTTCCTCACTCATCATTTCAAAAAAAATAAATCTTTTGTATCCACCCACCGCACCCACCTCCATCCCCATACCACCCAACCCACAATTTTTTTTATTTAAATACAAATTCCATAATAATCTTTTCTTTTTTTACGTTTTATAAGAGTGCCCCCTTATATAAATAAATAAATAAAAAAAGATCTTCAAAATTCAATACATTTTTCGATCTTTTGTATCCAACCCCACTCAACCCCCACTCCCACCCCACCACCACCCCACTCCCCTCAATTTTTTTTTTTCCATAATAATAATAATAATGTTGTTTTTTGTTTTTTCATTTTATAAGAGTGCCCCATTGTCCTTTTGCATAGAGCCCGGCCACTTCTATTAGGGAAAATACAGTCTAAAGAACAAAGCATTTGGAGGAAGTAAGACTGAGATTGCAAGTGCAATGACAGGACCACAGCAGAGTCTTGAACTCACAACCTTCTGGCTGCAGGGTAAACAGGTTAACAATTGATCACGACGCTCCCTGGGTGCAGGTTTATTGTGTTTATTGGTATCAATTAATTAGTTACAAAATAGTTGGAAAATAATAAAGCATCCTTGTAGCTCTAATATTTCCTCTGTGCTAACATTTCAGAGAAACAAGAGGCCCAAATGCATCTCAATCGCTCACCTGATGACATTGTCCATTGTAGACACTTAACAACAGTAACAAAGTAAGTGGGTCAGACAAAAAAGGTCTTCTTACTTCTGAGAAGAAGACCGTTTAAAGATTTTTGATATAATTCTGTTAAACTGTGACCCCCAGACAGGCTTAAATTTACCCCAGGTTTTTCAAAGACTTCCCTACATAGGTGTATTTAAAACTGTGACCGCCATGGCAGGGCCAAATTCTACATGCATTATATGAGAACTCTCTGCCTTGTGGTTTCAGAGAAGATTTTTCAAGTTTTTCAAAGTCTATTTAAATCATTTGACCCCTGAGGTGGAGCCAAGTTTGACCCAATGACCAGCATTTAAACAAACGTGGTAGAGGACCATAAGCTTATGATACATGCCAAATATCAGACCTTGTAACCTCTTGTAGTTTCAGAGATGACAAATATCAGACCTTGTAACCTCTTGTAGTTTCAGAGATGACTTTTTGAAGATTATTCTACATAACTTTGACACCCTATAGTTTTCAAGAAGATTTGTTTAAAGATTTTTCTATACAACTCTATGTAAAACTGTGACCCCAAGGGCAAGGCCACGTTCTACTCACTATTTGAGCAAACTTGGTAGAGAACCTTAAGTTTATGCTAAAGGCAATATATGAAAGCTCTTTGTTTATTGATCTCGAAAGAGTTATTCTTATATAAAAGTCTATGCAAAACATGCGAAACCTCTATATACAAACTTTGGACCCCAGGGGATTGGCCATCAAGTACCTGTTTCAACAAAAATTCAGCTGTGCGCGAGGGTGCACTCTGTATTTCAAAGACAAAAACTGATCGAAAACTGACGAAAATGAACAAAATGTCATGCTAATTACGATTTTGTTAACAACAGTCCCCACCACCCAACCCCCACCTATAAATATGCAAATTACGATTTTTTTAACAACAGTCCCCAATCCCCCAGTCAGATATTATTGGGTAGGGAATAGACAGATCCCAGATATCCCCCAGTCAGATATTATTGGGTAGGGAATAGACAGATCCCGTATGGCAGATATTACCTCATACCCTATAGGGATTTAGACATAAGGGTTGTCCCTAGGGATGGGAATTAGGGATTTAGACATAAGGGTTGTCCCTAGGGATGGGAATTAGGGATTTAGACATAAGGGTTGTCCCTAGGGATGGGAATTAGGGATTTAAACATAAGGGTTGTCCCTAGGGATGGGAATTAGGGATTTAGACATAAGGGTTGTCCCTAGGGATGGGAATTAGGGATTTAGACATAAGGGTTGTCCCTAGGGATGGGAATTAGGGATTTAGACATAAGGGTTGTCCCTAGGGATGGGAATTAGGGATTTAGACATAAGGGTTGTCCCTAGGGATGGGAATTAGGGATTTAGACATAAGGGTTGTCCCTAGGGATGGGAATTAGACAATCACATTTGCCTCTCTGGTGTGGGAAAACATTGATAGGTGCATAAAGTATCCCATCTTTAAGAGCTGAGCATGCAATTTATGATGATGGATGGGATAATGGCCCGATATATTCCAACTAGTCATAGACGTCAGAATAGTAATTTGAACTGCTTGTATGTCAATATTTTCTCCAACTTCATCAACATCGAATATCCTGAGATGAATTAATTCAGTTTTAAGTTCTTTAAATCTTCTTAATATTTCATAGAGATCTGTCTTGTTTAGATAAATCCTGCAGTAGATTGGAATGATTGTGTGTGGATGCCTATATAAAGTGTCACAAAGTACTCCCAGTGGAAACATCTATAGAGATGACATGCCAGACAAGATGCCAGATTATTCAGAGGGAAAATTGGACTTTATTTTCCTGTCAATATGCATGGATGGATAAATATCTCTCAATGAAAGTCTCCTGTCACAGCTTAAAGGCTTTAATAGGCATGCGATTCAAATGGTTGGAAACATTGACAGAGAACTACTAAGCACCAAAGAAAAAACAACACTCAAACTTGTGTGTGAAGAAATGACAACTGAACAAGAAAAGTCGCCATTAAGTGACAGATGCCCCACCCCGACCCCCCCAAACTTCATTTTCATCTTTGACCTTCAAGTGTGACCTTGACCTGCTTCTTGTGTTAGTCTACTAGATCATCTGCGACACTTGCGTGTTTTCAAGACAAACGTCTAGAACAGTCCTCCGGAACAAAGTTTGATTTTTGCAGATACACTGGCATCGTTTCTGATTGGCTGAGTCAGGAACACTTGATATCCAAGATATTCAGAAAGGCAGAAAGACAATAACAAAGATAAACAAAGAGGGAAACTTCATTATTTATATCAACAAACTAAATGCGGATGGTCAGAAATACTGTAATAAGAAAATAATAATTATGTTCACGTGCTTCCAATTTCAAATTTGTTTCTGCACAAACGGTCAATAGGTTTGTACTACAATCTAGCGTCGAAGATGATCACGACTGCTTCTGGTGTTTGATATACACTGAACAAAATTTCTAAGTATCAACTTTTGTATCTTTACTAATTTTCTTATTTTAAATATATTTTAGAATAGATATATGATAAGTATTTTGTTTTGACCCATAGTTTGTAAAACATTTATTTTTTGTTTAAATTGTTTCATCTTTTGAGAGTTACCCTCCCTTTATATGAAAATATGAAATGTACTGATAAAACATATAACATGAGTCAAAGAAAGCTTAAAGATATAAAATTCTTAAAATTGGTATGAAATAATAGAAAAATATATAAATATTTGACCCATTTATCGCAGACTTTCCGTCTATAAAAGAATGAAATATGGATAATCTTAAATTACCTCCCTTTAAATTGAATATTGTTTGAAATTCAAGTAACTGTAATTGAGCGTTAACATTAAATATTTCGAAAATTTGTTTTGCAAATGCATTAATTTTGTAGTGGTAATGCTAGTAAAACATGTCAAAATAATTTTAACTGGCATATTTTAGAATTAGGAACAACGAAAGCTTCACTAATTCGAAGTTCTTAATAAACTCCTATATACCCAGTTGTATAAGTATTAGTTAGAGGCTAAGAAGTGAAATTTTAACAATTTAACCCTAAGCGAAGGAGCGCAGCGACTGACCGTTTTTTTTTAATTGTTAACTGACTTAGTGTTTGCCCTACTTTTTCCCCGCGCTTCTACGAAACCACGCGTGCTTCTACTAAATCCGCCTCCTTGTATCCAAACAAGCGCGTGCCATTTAGTTAGCGATTACTTAATGATTAAATGGTTAAAATTGGTTATCGTTAGAAATTTACATGAATAAGGTCGTTCGTTTTTTAAAATTCCTCACCATCTGATTGGAGGAAAAAGTAGGGCAAACACTAAGTGTTATAACTTATTTCTAAGAAAACACATTGACTTAAAAGTTTTAAAATATGTTCATGCAATCAGAACAGACGATTTACACTCGTTATTTTGCAGTTTAACCGTGTCTCTTATCAAGCTCAAAATACACAAAACAATGAGAATATTATTGACATATTCTTAGGTTTGTTTGGTTTAGTGTATTGTGATTAACATCGGTGTGAAGTTTCATGAAATGCCCTTCAGTACTTTTGAAGTTACAGCTGAGACATGATTAAACAAACGAACAAATGGATGAACGGATGGATGGTGAAATTACTATACGTCCTCTCCCTTCGGGACCATCATTTTAAGTTTTTGCAATTTTTAGTTTTCTGTTTAACTTGCACCTTTTGATATTAGTATTTGTCAATGACTATACATATGTACAGTTTAATGAATAAATAAAAGAATACAGGAAATGCTGAAGTTTTGTACACTATCTCTATGATGGACTGAGCAGCATTTGTATCACTTCAATCTGAACTCAGCAGAACTCTGCAGAATTATTAAAACTTAAGTCTGAAACAGGCAGAATTGGTCAACTGAATATGCTTATAAAACGTCAAATGAAACAGTTAAGTAAGCTATTACTTCGCGAAGTTATGTTATCCAATCAACAGATGGGAAAAACACTTTGCAAGCTAAGCCAAATTATTGTTTTCAATACTTTAAAGTACAGGTGTTGTTTACATAACAGACATATTTACATTCACTTGATATTTTCTGTTGAAAAAAAGAGTATAATTTTGAATAATTTTCCCTTTTCAAGAAGGCGGAGCTAATGTGTCTCAATAGAAAATAGCTATTTCACTGCTTAAAAATACACTTAAGGTAGTTCTTTCTCTCTTTGTATCATTATTATTCTCCCAAGTAATGGAACTATAGTGACAGAAAATTTTAATATTATCTTTCCCCAAGGCACATTACTATAGCGACGGAAAATAATGTAAATTTACAAACAATTTTTTTTTCTGTTTTAAAGCAGTTTTAAACGCTCTTGGGTGAATGGAAAATTTATCTTAAAGCACTGTATATAATTTACCATTTACTAACAACATTTAAAACCACATAATCGCGGAAAAAATGACAATAAATCAAGTACTTAATGGTAAACAGTATTTTTTAGTTTCATACTCATGAAACGTAATGACTTTCAAACTGATTGTTTCAATTAACAAAAAGGAAATGGAACCATATGAAAACAAAAAATTTGATTGTACTTTTTCACACTTTACTCTTAACCAGCTACATATATATAAATGGACTGTTTGTCTTTGAATTAAGACCATTCCATTTATGTGACAAAGGGGTGTTTTGGGCAAAATGACTGATTGTAAACGCTGATCAGCCTTGCTGGTTTACAATGGATGCAAAGGCTATTATAGTCGTGTTTAGCGTGTTAAGGGTTAACATACTTATAGTTTACACTTATACACTCCACAAAGTCTGTAACCGGTTAAGATAAGAATATTTAATTCCTGCCATTAAGTCATATGTCAAAAGAAAATAAATGTTGTTTGTCATTTATCACCCAGTAAACAACATGGCAGAAAGACAGCCTCTTTACTTGTTTATAAGATCTTGTCTGACATTTATCTTGTCTTTTTAGACATACCAGTCTGTTACATACAGACCTTGGCAAGATTATCCTGAACCAGTCTATAATAGAATTAGTGGAGCTGGTGTACATTCCTACAAACTTGTTTTGCTTTTCTTTCTTTTTGTTGTGTTATTGTATAGCAGAATGAAGTTTAGACTCTTTGACTGCCTTTTAAATATCCTGTAACAGAGGAACTGTATTTATTATCCCCCCACTCCAAATATCCTGTAACAGAGGACACCCCACCCCCCACCCACCCCACCGCCCCATGACCTTATGTTCCTCTACATCACCCATTCTTGATTTCCTAATTTATTACAGAATTAGCGGTTATACGAAACACCCAAATCTACCTATTTCCCCCAAATCCACCCCAAATCTACACCTTCTAGTTTCTAACAAGATTTTAATTTGTTCACAAATGTTTCTGCAACTTATATCTGTATATTGTTGCCATTAACTTACATGGTACTTTAGGAAGCGATGATGGCTGGTGAGACACTTTCGAGCAAATTATTTTTAAAGGGCGTAAAACAACTTTACTGACTGAGAAAAGGCTTGCACATTCAGACTGTAACATTTAGTTTGAGTCTCAGATTCTAGATCCTTCAAAATCCCGGACAAAATGTGTCATTATTACAACAGAAGCTAGTTTTCATCAGTTTATTATTTTTTAAATTAGAATTTAAAAATATTTTATAGATTTGTTAGTTTGAATGGTGTTTTTATGTCAATTTTAGCACATGTTAGGCCATATACTATTTATGATGGTCATTTTTTTTTTGTGGTAGAGCAGAAGAATGCGAGTTTGTTTCTAAACCAGCGAAGATTCTTTATCACCGAATAACAATAAAGAAAAATAATTGTATAAAAAGGTAATTTTGTACACTTTCTATCGGTATATGGCTTTTAAAAATTGGTGAACTGTTCTCCAAATTATTAATTAAAATGTAACACTACCGTTCATTTCTTGTAGAGCCCATACACATAACTCGATCGATAAGCTGTAAATCGATAGATACAGGTAGAGACGACAGCTCTATTTTGGAATGCAGCTATATTTACGTTAGTGTTTCAAGACCAGTTATAAAAGGACTCTGGGTAGAGGCAGACCATCCCACTTTTCCTAGGTAGCCTCAGAACCAGTACTGTATACCTCCTGCCATCCATAAGAATTGACACTTTCTCACTTGACTAGACATTTTATAGATTCCTTTTTCGATGTAGATTCTTTCTATAAAATGTCAATATTGTCAAGGGTTCCCACCATAACATACTTCAGTGTTCCAATTACAGACTTTTTCCGAAATCACAAGTTTTTGGAAATCACAAGTTTTTAATAATGCCTAAACTTGCTGCTAAATCATACACAAAATAAAGCAATTTAAACATCTTACCTGAGAGGAACACAGAAAAGAAATTAATTCCAAATTGTCTTTCACTGTTTCATTAACTAATTTGAAAACTTCAGCACAAACACGTTTGTTTAGAATTTTAAGTAAGTAAATATTAAGACAAACTGTCTTCCCAGTACACAGAATCCTGCCAGTGTGTAGCTCACCTAGAAAACACCATTAAAATGTATGAGAGAGCTTTCTTTCTTCACAATCTTGTTTTATGGAAGGAGGCTGAGAGATACTAAGATGTACATACTCGCATAATGGTGTGCTACTCTCTGCTGATGTTGGCTGATGTTGGAGAAAACAGGAGAATGGGGTGGTGGGGAATATCTCTCTCTGTTGATCTTGGCTAATGTTGGAGGAAACAGGAGAAGGGGGTGGTAAGAGAGTTGGAAGGGGCAAAGGGTTTGTGAAAGAACTTTTCTCATTAACTTGTCTAGTATATACTTGGAGTAAAGCTAAAAGAGATGTTTATAATACTTTCATAATACTTTATATGATTGTAGTGATTCTTGCTTGAATCTTTTGCAGAGCCAGATTTCCGAGGGGATAGATAGTTTTTATTACCCATAATAGAAAACAAAAACCTTTTATATGTTGGATAAGATCGGAAAAAAATCATATCATGTCATCAACCAATCAAATACTCCCTTTCATGAATCACTGGACTTTGACCAATCGGATATTACTAGAAACAAACAGATTTGATTGACGGTCACACACAAACTGCTCTGTGTGATTGAGTTTTAGCTATACTCGAAATTGGTCAATCTAGTGCATACAGTTCTTGAGAATGCCAGCTGAAAGGAAAATTCAATATACTAATTTACAAAGTTCTTGACATAAAAGTCAATGTCAAGATCTCTTTTGGTCTTTCTATCTTCCAAAATAATCTTCCATTAAAGATCTCTCTTATTATTCAATTGAGCTGTACTGCCCATAATACAACTACAATCCTAGACTGGTTCATCTAATACACATGTATACATATATATATATAGTGACCCTATATTTCCTGGGTAGAACCAGTACTGTGTAACTCCAGCCATCCATAAGAATCGACACTTCCTCACTTACAAGTCGAGCTCCCAGTGGGATTCGAAAACACGCAGCGGTGAGAGGCAAGAAGGTTTCAACGCAACGTTGTTAACCTCTCAACCATGGAGGCCCTTCACGTCATGAAGTAGGGTTAGAAATGTTGGAAAATATGGCTGTTATTGGCTGAATAGCTCTTTTAATTTAACGTAACATTGATAATGTTACAGACTCGTACAAGTAAAGTCATTTGTTGGACTTCTTTGCAGTATTTGCAGCTCAAATTTAAGCTGGCGTACTGGAAAATGCAAGTGACATTTTCAGAATGCCAGTAAACTTTTGAAGTACTGGCAAAAATGTGCAAGGCATCAAAATACCTTACATGCTTAGTTTAGAATATCATGTCTGCCTTTTTTTAAAACATGTGCTTTCATATCAATGGTGTTTTCATATTTGTAAGTTTTCCTGATATGTCTTTGTATGACACATATGGAATCTAGCATGTTTGCTAATGATGAATCATCCTGTGCTTTTTATTTATTTGTTACATATTTGTACTTACACACACAACGGTAGTAATTGCAAGTAACTTTTTCGTTTTGCCAGTTACAAAAAATGCTACTGGCGAAATGTTGCCAGTCCAAATTGTCGCTAAATTTTTGACTACCGAGGACAACCTTGGATTGAAGTTGTATATTACAGATATACAAGGATGCAAGGTTGGTTGACCCAATGTATGCAGTTTAAAAATACAACAGAGATTAATACAACAGAGCTAAACGCAAAATTAAACGCAAAAACTTAAAGATGACACATTAGTGCATTAAGAAAAGTAACACATAATTATGTCTTTGCTTTTTTTTTCAAGAAGTCAGACAATTAAACTAACCGTAAATTGTGCCTTGGAAAATAGTTCTGTCAACACTTAGCCATGGACAAAGAAAACAAATCTAAAGGAAGCCATGATTATCTGGTCGTAAATCGATCAAAATGTGATTTTCTTGAATTGCTTTGAACCTTTGTCTATAACCAAAGTCTGGCAGACTCTCAATTTCTTTATATAATGTATCATTTACAGAGATTTAGCCAAATTTATTCATACTTTAATTATGTGAATATTGCTTTAATATAAATTGTCTGGAGAAAAATAAGATCAAATACAGCTTATTTTCTGGGATATATAATTTATTGTAAATAAAAGAGAACTTTATGACTTAAAAAGTGCATAATTCTTGCATTTGGATCCTAATGCTTCAGGGTCATCCCCAGTATTATGTCAGCATCATAAAATATTAAGCAGTTCGGGTTGTGTCGGTATCATAAAACATTTAACCATTTCGGGGTATTAATCCCAGTATTGTATCAGTATCAAAAAACATTTAAGCATTTCGGGGTATCATCCCCAGTATAGTGTCGTTATCATAAAACATTTAAGCATTTCGGGGTATCAATCCCAGTATAGTGTCGGTTCATAAAACATTTAAGCATTTCGGGGTATCATACCCAGTATTGTGTCAGTATCATAAAACATTTAAGCATTTTGGGTAACATCCCCTGTATTGTGTCAGTATCATAAAACATTTAAGATTTTGGGTATCATCCCCAGTATTATGTCAGTATCATAAAATATTTAAGCATTTTGGGTATCATCCCCATTATTGTGTCAGTATCATAAAACATTTAAGCATTTCGGGGTATCAATCCCAGTATTGTATCAGTATCATAAAACATTTAAGCATTTCGGGGTATCATCCCCAGTATAGTGTCAGTATCATAAAACTTTTAAGCATTTCGGGGCATCACCCCCAGTATTGTGTCAGTATCATAAAACTTTTAAGCATTTCGGGGCATCACCCCCAGTATTGTGTCAGCATCATAAAACATTTAAGCATTTCGGGTTGTGTCGGTATCATAAAATATTTAACCATTTCGGGGTATCATCCCCAGTATTGTGTCAGTATCATAAAACATTTAAGCATTTCGGGGTATCATCCCCAGTATAGTGTCGGTATCATAAAACATTTAAGCATTTCAGGGTATCATACCCAGTATTGTGTCAGTATCATAAAACATTTAAGCATTTTGGGTAACATCCCCAATATTGTGTCAGTATCATAAAACATTTAAGCATTTTGGGTATCATCCCCAGTATTGTGTCAGTATCATAAAACATTTAACCATTTTGGGTATCATCCCAAGTATTGTGTCAGTATCATAAAACATTTAAGCATTTCGGGTATCATCCCCAGTATTGTGTCAGCATCATAAAACATTTAACCATTTTGGGTATCATCCCCAGTATTGTGTCAGTATCATAAAACATTTAACCATTTTGGGTATCATCCCAGTATTGTATCAGTATCATAAAACATTTAAGCATTTCGGGGTATCATCCCCCGTATAGTGTCGGTATCATAAAACATTTAAGCATTTCAGGGTATCATACCCAGTATTGTGTCAGTACCATAAAACATTTAAGCATTTTGGGTATCATCCCCAGTATTGTGTCAGTATCATAAAACATTTAAGCATTTCGGGGCATCACCCCCAGTATTGTGTCAGTATCATAAAACATTTAAGATTTTGGGTATCACGTCATCCCCAGTATTGTGTCAGTATCATAAAACATTCAAGCATTTCGGGTATCATCCCCAGTATTGTGTCAGTATCATAAAACATTTAAGCACTTTGGGTATCATCCCCAGTATTGTGTCAGTATCATAAAACATTTAAGCATTTTGGGTATCATCCCCAGTATTGTGTCAGCATCATGAAACATTTAAGCATTTCGGGGTATCATCCCCAGTATTGTGTCAGCATCATGAAACATTTAAGCATTTTGGGTATCATCCCCAGTATTGTGTCAGTATCATGAAACATTTAATCATTTTGGGTATCATCCCCTGTATTGTGTCAGTATCATAAAACATTTAAGCATTTTGGGTATCATCCCCAGTATTGTGTCAGTATCATAAAACATTTAAGCATTTTGGGTATCATCCCCAGTATTGTGTCAGTATCATAAAACATTTAAGCATTTTGGGTATCATCCCCAGTATTGTGTCAGCATCATAAAACATTTAAGCATTTTGGGTATCATCCCCAGTATTGTGTCAGCATCATGAAACATTTAAGCATGTCGGGGTATCATCCCCAGTATTGTGTCAGCATCATGAAACATTTAAGCATTTTGGGTATCATCCCCAGTATTGTATCAGTATCATAAAACATTTAAGCATTTTGGGTATCATCCCCAGTATTGTGTCAGTATCATAAAACATTTAAGCATTTTGGGTAACATCCCCAGTATTGTGTCAGTATCATAAAACATTTAAGCATTTTGGGTAACATCCCCAGTATTGTGTCAGTATCATAAAACATTTAAGCATTTTGGGTATCATGCCCAGTATTGTGTCAGTATCATAAAACATTTAAGCATTTCGAGGCATCACCCCCAGTATTGTGTCAGTATCATAAAACATTTAAGCATTTTGGGTATCATCCCCAGTATTGTGTCAGTATCATAAAACATTTAAGCATTTTGGGTATCATCCCCAGTATTGTGTCAGTATCATAAAACATTTAAGCATTTTGGGTATCATCCCCATTATTGTGTCAGTATCATAAAACATTTAAGCATTTCGGGGTATCATCCCCAGTATTGTGTCAGCATCATAAAACATTTAAGCATTTTGGGTATCATCCCCAGTATTGTGTCAGCATCATGAAACATTTAAGCATTTTGGGTATCATCCCCATTATTGTGTCAGCATCATAAAACATTTAAGTATTTCGGGGTATCAATCCCAGTATTGTATCAGTATCATAAAACATTTAAGCATTTCGGGGTATCATCCCCAGTATAGTGTCAGTATCATAAAACATTTAAGCATTTCGGGGCATCACCCCCAGTATTGTGTCAGCATCATAAAACATTTAAGCATTTCGGGTTGTGTCGGTATCATAAAATATTTAACCATTTCGGGGTATCATCCCCAGTATTGTGTCAGTATCATAAAACATTTAAGCATTTCGGGGTATCATCCCCAGTATAGTGTCGGTATCATAAAACATTTAACCATTTTGGGTATCATCCCAGTATTGTATCAGTATCATAAAACATTTAAGCATTTCGGTGTATCATCCCCAGTATAGTGTCGGTATCATAAAACATTTAAGCATTTCAGGGTATCATACCCAGTATTGTGTCAGTATCATAAAACATTTAAGCATTTTGGGTAACATCCCCAGTATTGTGTCAGTATCATAAAACATTTAAGCATTTTGGGTAACATCCCCAGTATTGTGTCAGTATCATAAAACATTTAAGCATTTTGGGTATCATGCCCAGTATTGTGTCAGTATCATAAAACATTTAAGCATTTCGAAGCATCACCCCCAGTATTGTGTCAGTATCATAAAACATTTAAGCATTTTGGGTATCATCCCCATTATTGTGTCAGTATCATAAAACATTTAAGCATTTCGGGGTATCATCCCCAGTATTGTGTCAGCATCATAAAACATTTAAGCATTTTGGGTATCATCCCCAGTATTGTGTCAGCATCATAAAACATTTAAGCATTTTGGGTATCATTCCCAGTATTGTGTCGGTATCATAAAACATTTAAGCATTTCGGGGTATCATCCCCATTATTGTGTCAGCATCATAAAACATTTAAGCATTTCAGGGTATCATACCCAGTATTGTGTCAGTATCATAAAACATTTAAGCATTTTGGGTATCATGCCCAGTATTGTGTCAGTATCATAAAACATTTAAGCATTTCGAGGCATCACCCCCAGTATTGTGTCAGTATCATAAAACATTTAAGCATTTTGGGTATCATCCCCATTATTGTGTCAGTATCATAAAACATTTAAGCATTTCGGGGTATCATCCCCAGTATTGTGTCAGCATCATAAAACATTTAAGCATTTTGGGTATCATCCCCAGTATTGTGTCAGCATCATAAAACATTTTAGCATTTTGGGTATCATTCCCAGTATTGTGTCGGTATCATAAAACATTTAAGCATTTCGGGGTATCATCCCCATTATTGTGTCAGCATCATAAAACATTTAAGCATTTCAGGGTATCATACCCAGTATTGTGTCAGTATCATAAAACATTTAAGCATTTTGGGTATCATCCCCAGTATTGTGTCAGTATCATAAAACATTTAAGCATTTTGGGTATCATCCCCAGTATTGTGTCAGCATCATAAAACATTTAAGCATTTCAGGGTATCATACCCAGTATTGTGTCAGTATCATAAAACATTTAAGCATTTTGGGTATCATCCCCATTATTGTGTCAGTATCATAAAACATTTAAGCATTTTGGGTATCATCCCCAGTATTGTGTCAGCATCATAAAACATTTAAGCATTTTGGGGTATCATCCCCAGTATTGTGTCAGCATCATGAAACATTTAAGCATTTTGGGTATCATCCCCATTATTGTGTCAGCATCATAAAACATTTAAGCATTTCGGGGCATCATTCCCAGTATTGTGTCAGTATCATAAAACATTTAAGCATTTCAGGGTATCATCCCCAGTATTGTGTCAGCGTCATGAAACATTTAAGCATTTTGGGTATCATCCCCATTATTGTGTCAGCATC
This sequence comes from Cyrtodaria siliqua, assembly GCA_037043455.1. Classification (NCBI taxonomy): domain Eukaryota; kingdom Metazoa; phylum Mollusca; class Bivalvia; order Adapedonta; family Hiatellidae; genus Cyrtodaria; species Cyrtodaria siliqua. The sequence goes on from JAWPHD010012682.1 coordinate 41,677, forward strand.
ATAAAACATTTAAGCATTTCGGGGCATCATTCCCAGTATTGTGTCAGTATCATAAAACATTTAAGCATTTCAGGGTATCATCCCCAGTATTGTGTCAGCGTCATGAAACATTTAAGCATTTTGGGTATCATCCCCATTATTGTGTCAGCATCATAAAACATTTAAGCATTTCGGGGCATCATTCCCAGTATTGTGTCAGTATCATAAAACATTTAAGCATTTCGGGGTATCATCCCCAGTATTGTGTCAGCATCATGAAACATTTAAGCACTTTGGGTATCATCCCCCGTATAGTGTCAGCATCATAAAACATTTAAGCATTTTGGGTATCATCCCCAGTATTGTGTCAGCATCATAAAACATTTAAGCATTTTGGGTATCATCCCCATTATTGTGTCAGCGTCATGAAACATTTAAGCATTTTGGGTATCATCCCCAGTATTGTGTCAGTATCATAAAACATTTAAGCATTTCGGGGTATCATCCCCAGTATTGTGTCAGCATCATGAAACATTTAAGCACTTTGGGTATCATCCCCCGTATAGTGTCAGCATCATAAAACATTTAAGGATTTTGGGTATCATCCCCAGTATTGTGTCAGCATCATAAAACATTTAAGCATTTTGGGTATCATTCCCAGTATTGTGTCGGTATCATAAAACATTTAAACATTTCGGGGTATCATCCCCAGTATTGTTCATTTTGGGTATCATCCCCAGTATTGTGTCAGTATCATAAAACATTTAAGCATTTCGGGTATCATCCCCAGTATTGTGTTTGTATCATAAAACATTTAAGCATTTTGGGTATCATCCCCAGTATTGTGTCAGCATCATGAAACATTTAAGCATTTCGGGGTATCATCCCCAGTATTGTGTCAGCATCATGAAACATTTAAGCATTTTGGGTATCATCCCCAGTATTGTGTCAGTATCATGAAACATTTAATCATTTTGGGTATCATCCCCAGTATTGTGTCAGTATCATAACACATTTAAGCATTTTAGGTATCATCCCCAGTATTGTGTCAGTATCATAAAACATTTAAGCATTTCGGGATATCATCCCCAGTATTGTGTCAGTATCATAAAACATTTAAGCATTTTGGGTATCATCCCCAGTATTGTGTCAGCATCATGAAACATTTAAGCATGTCGGGGTATCATCCCCAGTATTGTGTCAGCATCATGAAACATTTAAGCATTTTGGGTATCATCCCCAGTATTGTGTCAGCATCATGAAACATTTAAGCATTTTGGGTATCATCCCCAGTATTGTGTCAGTATCATGAAACATTTAAGCATTTTGGGTATCATCCCCAGTATTGTGTCAGTATCATAAAACGTTTAAGCATTTTGGGTATCATCCCCAGTATTGTGTCAGTATCATAAAACATTTAAGCATTTTGGGTATCATCCCCAGTAGTGTGTCAGTATCATAAAACATTTAAGCATTTTGGGTATCATCCCCAGTATTGTGTCAGTATCATGAAACATTTAATCATTTTGGGTATCATCCCCAGTATTGTGTCAGCATCATGAAACATTTATGCATTTCGGGGTATCATCCCCAGTATTGTGTCAGTATCATGAAACATTTAAGCATTTTGGGTATCATCCCCAGTATTGTGTCAGTATCATAAAACATTGAAGCATTTTGGGTATCATCCCCAGTATTGTGTCAGCATCATAAAACATTTAAGCATTTTGGGGTATCATCCCCAGTATTGTGTCAGCATCATGAAACATTTAAGCATTTTGGGTATCATCCCCATTATTGTGTCAGCATCATAAAACATTTAAGCATTTCGGGGCATCATTCCCCGTATTGTGTCAGTATCATAAAACATTTAAGCATTTCAGGGTATCATCCCCAGTATTGTGTCAGCGTCATGAAACATTTAAGCATTTTGGGTATCATCCCCATTATTGTGTCAGCATCATAAAACATTTAAGCATTTCGGGGCATCATTCCCAGTATTGTGTCAGTATCATAAAACATTTAAGCATTTCGGGGTATCATCCCCAGTATTGTGTCAGCGTCATGAAACATTTAAGCATTTTGGGTATCATCCCCAGTATTGTGTCAGTATCATAAAACATTTAAGCATTTCGGGGTATCATCCCCAGTATTGTGTCAGCATCATGAAACATTTAAGCACTTTGGGTATCATCCCCCGTATAGTGTCAGCATCATAAAACATTTAAGCATTTTGGGTATCATCCCCAGTATTGTGTCAGCATCATAAAACATTTAAGCATTTTGGGTATCATTCCCAGTATTGTGTCGGTATCATAAAACATTTAAGCATTTCGGGGTATCATCCCCAGTATTGTTCATTTTGGGTATCATCCCCAGTATTGTGTCAGTATCATAAAACATTTAAGCATTTCGGGTATCATCCCCAGTATTGTGTCGGTATCATAAAACATTTAAGCATTTTGGGTATCATCCCCAGTATTGTGTCAGCATCATGAAACATTTAAGCATTTCGGGGTATCATCCCCAGTATTGTGTCAGCATCATGAAACATTTAAGCATTTTGGGTATCATCCCCAGTATTGTGTCAGTATCATGAAACATTTAATCATTTTGGGTATCATCCCCAGTATTGTGTCAGTATCATAACACATTTAAGCATTTTGGGTATCATCCCCAGTATTGTGTCAGTATCATAAAACATTTAAGCATTTCGGGATATCATCCCCAGTATTGTGTCAGAATCATAAAACATTTAAGCATTTTGGGTATCATCCCCAGTATTGTGTCAGCATCATGAAACATTTAAGCATGTCGGGGTATCATCCCCAGTATTGTGTCAGCATCATGAAACATTTAAGCATTTTGGGTATCATCCCCAGTATTGTGTCAGCATCATGAAACATTTAAGCATTTTGGGTATCATCCCCAGTATTGTGTCAGTATCATGAAACATTTAAGCATTTTGGGTATCATCCCCAGTATTGTGTCAGTATCATAAAACGTTTAAGCATTTTGGGTATCATCCCCAGTATTGTGTCAGTATCATAAAACATTTAACCATTTTGGGTATCATCCCCAGTAGTGTGTCAGTATCATAAAACATTTAAGCATTTTGGGTATCATCCCCAGTATTGTGTCAGTATCATGAAACATTTAAGCATTTTGGGTATCATCCCCAGTATTGTGTCAGCATCATGAAACATTTATGCATTTCGGGGTATCATCCCCAGTATTGTGTCAGTATCATGAAACATTTAAGCATTTTGGGTATCATCCCCAGTATTGTGTCAGTATCATAAAACATTGAAGCATTTTGGGTATCATCCCCAGTATTGTGTCAGCATCATAAAACATTTAAGCATTTTGGGTATCATCCCCAGTATTGTGTCAGTATCATGAAACATTTAAGCATTTTGGGTATCATCCCCAGTATTGTGTCAGTATCATAAAACATTTAAGCATTTTGGGTATCATCCCCAGTATTGTGTCAGCATCATGAAACATTGAAGCATTTTGGGTATCATCCCCAGTATTGTGTCAGTATCATAAAACATTTAAGCATTTTGGGTATCATTCCCAGTATTGTGTCGGTATCATAAAACATTTAAGCATTTTGGGTATCATCCCCAGTATTGTGTCAGCATCATAAAACATTTAAGCATTTTGGGTATCATCCCCAGTATTGTGTCAGCATCATGAAACATTTAAGCATTTTGGGTATCATCCCCAGTATTGTGTCAGTATCATAAAACATTTAAGCATTTCGGGGTATCATCCCCAGTATTGTGTCAGTATCATAAAACATTTAAGCATTTTGGGTATCATCCCCAGTATTGTGTCAGCATCATGAAACATTTAAGCATTTCGGGGTATCATCCCCAGTATTGTGTCAGCATCATGAAACATTTAAGCATTTTGGGTATCATCCCCAGTATTGTGTCAGTATCATAAAACATTTAAGCATTTTGGGTATCATCCCCAGTATTGTGTCAGCATCATGAAACATTTAAGCATTTTGGGTATCATCACCAGTATTGTGTCAGCATCATGAAACATTTAAGCATTTCGGGGTATCATCCCCAGTATTGTGTCAGCATCATGAAACATTTAAGCATTTTGGGTATCATCCCCAGTATTGTGTCAGTATCATAAAACATTTAAGCATTTCGGGGTATCATCCCCAGTATTGTGCCAGTATCATAAAACATTTAAGCATTTTGGGTATCATCCCCAGTATTGTGTCAGCATCATGAAACATTTAAGCATTTCGGGGTATCATCCCCAGTATTGTGTCAGCATCATGAAACATTTAAGCATTTTGGGTATCATCCCCAGTATTGTGTCAGCATCATGAAACATTTAAGCATTTTGGATATCATCCCCAGTATTGTGTCAGCATCATGAAACATTTAAGCATTTTGGGTATCATCCCCAGTATTGTGTCAGCATCATGAAACATTTAAGCACTTTGGGTATCATCCCCAGTATTGTGTCAGCATCATGAAACATTTAAGCATTTTGGGTATCATCCCCAGTATTGTGTCGGTATCATAAAACATTTAAGCATTTCGGGGTATCATCCCCAGTATTGTGTCAGCATCATGAAACATTTAAGCATTTTGGGTATCATCCCCAGTATTGTGTCAGTATCATAAAACATTGAAGCATTTCTGGGTATCATCCCCAGTATTGTGTCAGAATGTGCATAATGCACCACATAATACAACAAATGTGCATAACATACCACACATTACAGCAAATATGCATAACATACTACACAATACAGCAAATGTACATAACATACCACACAAAACAAAGTTCATTAGAAATCTGATTGATAGTAAGAGTCTAGCTTCCAATTAATTCTTCCCATCTGTCTGGGCTGCTCGAAATAATTATTATGTATCGAGGAGCCTTTAAACAATTCTATTTTAATATTACTAAAAGCCCATGCATATTCAAACTATATCCTATTTTCAAATATATCATATTTATTCAGACAAAATGAAAGACAAACAGGCTGTGAGATAAGATTAGGATATAAAACTCTCCTAAAAGGCAGATATAGGAGTCCATAATTCATGGGTTTGAATTAAGGTTCAGACATCAAGACTATACAATGTCGTATACAAATACCCACATACCTTCACATTTGCCCTGCAGATCAATTATTCTATAAAGGATGCCCCTTTATTGAAGACAGTGACTGACAGTAAATAAAGTAATTATTTACCTAAGGTGATCATAAATGCTTCTATAATAAGCCATTACTCAGATGTTATATGATAGGGTTGAGGTTTGCAGTCTCCCAGCCACAATGAGGAATCACTATGATGGCCAATTATGCAGGGATATTAGTTGTCAGACTTCATAACATCCTAAAGTACAGACATTGTTCTATACACCAGCTGTGCGTTCACCTCACAATTAGCTTAATTGGGTTAATTCTGTGTTAATTGGAAACCAAGGGATGTAACAACTCAGCACTATCTTTGTGTGGTGTGTAGGCCAATATTTTATTGCTTATAAAAGGCCATAATATGTGAGAAATGCACTTCATATTTGTAGCACTCAGCTGCATTTCAGTGTGCACAATGCCAAAATATCATAAGTGCTGGAGATGTTAGATGTTTATAGCTTATTTTGGAAGACCTTTCTAATAATATTGTTGTCAAAATATAGCGCTTTTTCGTTGTACTAACAATGAGTACCCATGTGCAAAGTGTAAAAGTCAACTGGATTGAAGGTGTGGGTGGGTGGATTTTGGGAGGATTTTGTTTGAATGGACGGGTGGTGGCGAGGATTGAGGTGGGCAGTAAACACCATAATCACACTGCAAGAAAAAACAAAAACTAACAACACAGAAACATGATAACATTCCACCACAAAAAACTCCCCCACCCACACAACCCCAACACCAAGGAAAATATATTTCTATGTTGTTTTTAAGATAAGATAAGATAAGATAAGCGACTTTATTTAAAGAGGGTAACATATTTAGTTTAAAACTAATCTTCCACATGGCCCTCTATTATTTACAACATTTTCAACAACAATACATGTTTAATATAAAATGACATATCTGATGTACATTTCCAATTAAATCAAGTTCATCATCATCATTTTAGAATATATGGTGACTTATGACTTACACACACAATCACATTCACACATGAATTTCTCATTGACAGTGACATTTAGCAAAAAACAATATATACAGATTAACAATATATGCTAAAACAAAATAAAAATAAAGTTTAAAAAAACAAAAACAGTTGCAATAATCCAATAATTAAAGAAAAACAATTTAAACATTTTTCATTAATTTAATTAAATTGCTTTGAAATGCCATTATTGACGATCTGTCTTTAATGTTGGTAGGTAAATTATTCCAAATTATTGGTCCTGAGTATGTTAAACTTTGTTTAAATATTTCTTTATTAGGTTTTGGTATTATGAAATTGTTTGAAGAACATGATCGTGTTATTGTTGTATTTTCATTAACTTGTCTTAATGTGAACATTTCATTGACATAAGATGGAGTTTTACATTTTGATATTTTATACATAAACTTTGCTTTTCTAAGATAGACTCTGTCAAACACTGTTAATATTTTCAAATCCTGCATGCTTTCTAATGAGTTTTCAACTTCATAATCAAGAATAACTTTGCAAGCTCTTTTTTGTAGTCGTAATATTCTATTTAAACTTGTCTGACAGGTTCCACCACATATAACATTGCAATAATCTATGTGTGGTTGAATGTAAGCTTTATAAAACTGAATCCTATGATTGAGACTTAAGTATTGCTTAATTCTGAAGAAGACAAGAAGCAGTCTGAGAGATAACCATATTTCCCGCCACAGTATTTTTCACAATGTATGGCCTTGACTTTGATATTTTAGACATGAGTGTTGGTGCAATTCTTGTTCTCATTGCCCTCTCATAATTGTGTGAAAATTCCATTGCAGTCCCTCTAGTAGTTTGCAGCAGACACGAATTATAAGTATAAAATTACAAAGGGCAATAACTCTTATTTAAATGAAGACAGAGTCATGGTTCTTGCAGACTGCACTTCCTCTCATATTTGCCCTCTATCATTGTGTCAAATTTCATTGCAGACCATCTAGTAGTTTTTGAGTTATTTAGCAGACACAAATTATAAGTATAAAATTACAAAAGACAATGACTTTAATTTAAATGAAGAGAGAGTTATGGTTGTTGAGCTCTGCACTTCCACTCATTGCCCACTATCATTGTGTGAAGTGTCATTGCAGTTCCTCTGGCAGTTTCTGAGTTACAAAATGGGATGGACAGACAGGGGGAATTATGATTACTATATCCCCTGGGGATAAAAAAATATAAGCAAATTCAGTTGGAACAAAAAATTCAGCACTTGCATTTTTGGTTGATAGTTGGTTGATGGGGATGGGTGGAGGATTGAGGCGGGCCATTTTTGGTTGATAGTTGGTGGATGGGGATGGGTGGAGGATTGAGGCGGGCCATATGCATCATAATTTTATCGAACTGGTGAAACTTAGTTTCCCATGAGAGAACAGCTGTGAAAGGTCAAGGTCATTACAGTTTACGAATTATCAGGGTTATTCTGAGAGAAAATTAGATCGACAAAATATAGGAATTATTGTGGTTTTAAACGCACAAATTTTAATAAAATTTAGGCGATACGGACGAAAAGTGATTAGGTGTATCGGATTGATAGTGATAGACATCGGATTTTATAGTTTGCGGAAGATATTAACTTTTTTATTTTGGTGCTGAAGCTGACTTTCGTAGACAAAGGAAAAATGGCGTCCGGATCGTCCGAAATGGACACGGACATGAATCTCACAAAAATAGTGGGACAACGTGTAAAAGAGTTACACAAATTGAGGACGGGAAAAGCTAGCGAAACGCCGGCACCGTCAGGAACAAGAATTATACAGCGAAACGCTGATGAATACGGGGAAATCCCGATTCATATGGGGGAAACCCCAAGTAGTAGGAAACGTCATTGGTCAGGTGATCAGTCATGTGACAGAGAAGACGCGGGAAGTTCGCCAGACTTCGCCGTGGGCGGAAATGACGTCAACAAATTATGGGAAAAAATAAATAAAATGGAGGACACCGCTAGGAAAAATGCCAACCAACAATCGGAAATTATGGCAAATATCGCCTCCAGCATTATACAAATAAATGAATCATTTAGTAAACGTCGTCGAGTGTATAGCGGTACGCGGTGCGTTGAAAATGCGTGCGAAATCCCGACGGATCCCACTGAAATAATGATGGATCCGTCCGATCAACTGGACAGTTTGATCGATGGAAGGAACGAGGAGGAATCGACTGAGGACGATAATTTTTTTCGGGAATTAGAAGAAAGTTATGCCACGGAAAAGAAGTACGGAGGAAATATTGATGACGGGTTGGCCAGCCTTATGGAAAAGGCTATTGAAAAGCCGGTGAGTGACGAACAGGAAAAATTGATCGAACAAAAACATTTGATTCCTGAAAATTGTAAAAAATTGGAAGTACCAAAAATCAATAAAGAACTCTGGACGGCTTTCAAGTCTAAACGAGAGGCGGATTTAGGTATCCAAGGTTGTCATAGATACCTAAGTATGGCCATGGTCCCCACATTAAAGATGCTGGACATTATAAAGAATAAAGGAGAGCTGTCTCAGTTGAAGGAGTTGAGTAAAGATATATTCAAAATCCTTGCACAAGGTATTTCCACAGCCACACGGAAGCGGAAAGTCATAATAAGACCTGTGGTGCCGTCAAAATATCGACGAGCATGCGAGATTGATGCTCCGTCATCTGATTTCCTGTTTGGAGATGACTTGGATACGAAAGTAGACGAGATAGAAAAGGTAGATAGAAGGGCCCAAAAACTGTCAAACACGACAAAGCCTTTTTTATACCACGCCCCCACGAGAACGTCAACACAGAGATCGTTCCAAGGGGGGAAATCTCAACACAAATCAATGAGCCAATATCCTCAGGTAGCTCCCACAAGCCACTATCAACCCCAAAAGCCGACGGGCTACAGTCGGGGCGGCTATGCTGGGTCCGGGAATTCAAAGAGCAATCGAGGGAAATCCTCAACTCACAAGAAATTCCACAAATAGAAGTCACGGTAGAGGTTAGTAATACCATCATCAATTTTGAAGGGGGTCAAGTAAAATACTTCAAAAATGAGTGGGAAAAAATTACTTCTGACCCTTGGATATTAGATACCGTGTCCGGTTATAAAATTGAACTGGTTAATCAACCACAACAATATTTTGTACCAAAACAAATACAATTTTCTGAAAAAGAACACAAATTAATTTCACAGGAAATTAAAAAGTTTTTACAAAAAGGGATAATTGAAGAAACTTCTGATTGTGACACAAATGAATATTATTCAAATATTTTTATGAGGCCAAAAAAGGACGGTAGTGTAAGAATTATATTGAACTTAAAATTGTTTAATGATAATGTAGCTAAACAACATTTCAAAATGGAAACATTAAAATCGGCTATGGCGAATATTCAACAAGGTGACTATTTTGGGTCAATCGATTTAAAGGATGCATATTTTAGCATACCAGTACAAGAAAGTGACAGAAAATATTTAAGATTCCATTGGGCTGGAAGAAAGTTTCAGTTTTGTACGCTACCACAAGGGTTGGCTTGTAGTCCGAGAGTTTTTACCAAAGTGTTAAAACCGGTTTATGCTACACTTCGAAAACAGGGGCATTCAAACATACCTTATATTGATGACAGTTTGTTGAAGGGAAAAACTATTGAAGATTGCCAATTAAATATTAAAGACACGGTAAAGCTGGTTGATAAATTAGGATTTACAGTTCATCCTGGAAAATCAGTATTTAAACCTACTCAGATAATCGTGTTTTTGGGATTTGTATTAAATTCAATTAACATGACAGTTCGGCTAACACCAGAACGGGTAAATAACTTGGTGTCATTGTGTACATTGGTTTTACAGGGAGGTATAATTACTATAAGGGAATTTGCCAAATTAATTGGGAAAATGGTTGCTAGTGAGCCAGGTATGCAATATGCACCTTTGTATTATAAAGATCTTGAGCACATTAAAGATCTTGAGATCAGGTGGAATCATGGAAATTTTGATGCAAAAATGATTATTAGTGAGGGGGCAAGGGAGATAATCCAGTGGTGGAAAGATAATACAGAAAGCGGTTTTAAACCAATCATTCGGGAAGAGCCAACCATGGTTTTCCACAGTGACGCTTGTAACAGTGGTTGGGGGGGCGTTAATAATACACTCGGAAACAAAATAGAGGGAATCTGGTCAAGTGAAGAGAAAAATGAACACATAAATTATCTTGAGTTAAAAGCAGCATTTCTGACTGTGAAATTGTTGGCCATTAATGTAGAAAATACACATATTAGGATATATATGGATAATACAGTGGCAGTTGCGTATGTTAATAATTTTGGGGGGAAAATCCCCAAGTTACACGCATTGGCCAAAGAAATTTGGTTTTGGTGTATAAACAAAAACATTTGGATTAGTGCGGCACATGTGCCTGGAGTAGATAATTTTGAAGCCGATAGGCTCAGTAGAAGCATTAATGATGACATGGAATGGATGTTGCAACCAAGTATTTTAGTCAGTTGGAAAATGTGGTGGGTCAGATGGATATTGATCTATTTGCATCAAGTTTAAACTATCAAAAACAACTATATGTTTCTTACAAACCAGATAAGAATGCAGTAGCAATTGATGCTTTTACTTTATCATGGAAGAATAAAGTATGTTATTTGTTTCCTCCCTTCAGCATGATCAGCAGGGCAGTTCAAAAGGTGGTAGCAGAGAAATTGGACCGAGTCATTTTAGTGGCACCGATATGGGCAACTCAAGTGTGGTTCTCCGTGGTTCTTCATCAAACATGCGAACAGTCGTACATTCTACCAGCAAGGAGTATCTACCTTCCGCAGGACATCACAAAGAAACATCCCATTCGGAATCTTCGACTGGGTGTTTTTATATTATCAGGGAAAAACTCAAAAGTCGAGGACTATCAGAAAACATTATCAATATCATATTACAGTCATGGCGAAAATCAACAAGCCAGCAATATGGGACATATCTCAAAAAGTGGATGCTTTTTTCAGATCAAAAACAAATTGATGCCTTTGATCCACCTTCCCATCAATTGCTAGAATTTTTACTACAATTATATGAACAAAAGGTAGGGTACAGTGCTATAAATACTGCAAAGTCGTCAATTTCATCGATTTGCGCGATGGTAAATGGTAGAGATATTGGTAACGAAACGTTAATAAAACGATTTATGAAAGGTATATTTGCAAACAGACCTTCTCTACCAAAATATTGTAGAATATGGGATGTTGGTGAGGTTTTTGCATACTTGTCAACATTACCTGAAAATGACAAACTATGTACATTACAGTTGTCGGGAAAACTGGCAATATTGTTAATGTTGTTGACTGGACAGAGATGCCAAACCATTCATTTATTACGGTTGGAAAATATACAGATAAAACAAGACAAAATAGTGTGTCATATATCTGATCTATTGAAACAAACAAAACCAGGGAAACATATTGAACCCTTAGAAATAGACAGTTATACAAAAAACAGCAAATTGTGTGTGGTACAAACAATGAAAGACTATATATCTGTGACAGCAGTAGTCAGGAAAGATGAACAGAGGCTTTTCATTTCCAATGTTAAACCATTTAAGGCCGTAACTAAAAGCACAATAGCCAGATGGGTAAAAACATTAATGGGGAAAGCTGGTATTGACATTGGAGTATTCGGGACACATAGTTGTCGGGCAGCATCAACATCATCTGCCGCAGAAAAAGGGCTGCAACTAGATGTCATAATGAAGGCAGCAGGTTGGAGTTCGGAAAAAACATTTAAGAGATTTTATCATAAGATAATAGAAAATTCATCATTTGCTAATACTTTGTTAAACAGTACAGTAAATGAAAATGTATGATCCTGTTGGATATTGTCAATAATGATGACTAGGTTGTATATAAAAATATACCGAAGTTGAATTTCTAGTAGTAATTGGTATCCTATATATATATATTAAAGTAAATGTTTGTGTTTAGCTCTAAAATCTCATGGGAAACTAAGTTTCACCAGTTCGATAAAATTGTATAATTAATCGAGATTAATTGAAGATTGATTATAATTTTGTCGAACTGGTGATAACTTAGATTTCACATGCCCACCCTAGTAGTACGAAGGTACTGACATGCGTAATGTATTACAAGCATGTAATTGGCCCTCCCTTGGATATAAACACAATCATTACTTCTCTAAAGAATGACCTTGACCTTTCACAGCTGTTCTCTCATGTGAAATCTAAGTTATCACCAGTTCGACAAAATTATAATCAATCTTCAATTAATCTCGATTAATTATACAATTATGGAGTAAGAATAAACACTAGATGGGTGTTCCGCGGAACACGTGTGTCGCCTGTCAGTGCTTTATCAGTAGATAAAGATAAATCTGGACCCAGATAAATGACCTTGACAAACTGGCCTGACAAAGTTTTCGTGAAGAAAACAAGAGGTCAATGACCTTGAAGCTCTACTGATTGATTTTGATTTCAGGAAGTAGTCGCTACAAACTTGTTTTTTGAAAAAATATTTTTAGCCGTGGCGGTCATCTTGAATTTCCGGCCGACCTGAAATTTTGCTAGGATCAATTAGACATCAAGAGCAACATTCCTGTGAAGTTTCATGAAAATCCGTCAAGTAGTTTCACAGGAATAGTCGCTACAAGTTTTCATTATATAACTCTTTGTAAACAAAGATGGCCGCTGACAGCCATGTTTAACGTCGAATCAAAATAATGTTCGACTCTGATAACCATCATGTCATGCTGATCATTTTACAAAAAGTCCCATATCAATATCACTTATAGTTTTCAAGACGTAGTCGCTACAAACTTCTTTTTTAAAAATCTATTTTTAGCTGTGGCGGCCATCTTGAATTTCCGGCCGACCTGAAATTTTGCTAGGATCAATTAGACATTAAGAGCAACATTCCTGTAAAGTTTCATGAAAATCTGTCAAGTAGTTCCAAAGGAGTAGTCGCTACAAGTTTTTACTATATAACTGTATGTAAACAAAGATGGCCGCTGGCAGCCATGTTTAACGTTGAATCAAAACGATTTTTGACAAGGACCAACATCATGTCATGCTGATCATTTTAGAAAAAGTCCCATATCAATATCACTTATAGTTTTCAAGAAGTAGTCGCTACAAACTTGTAATTTGAAAATTTATTTTTAGCTTTGGCGGCCATCTTGAATTTCCGGCCGACCTGAAATTTTGCTAGGATCAATTAGACATCAAGAGGAACATTCCTGTGAAGTTTCATGAAAATCCGTCAGGTAGTTTCAGAGGAGTAGTCGCTAAAAGTTTTCATTATATAACTCTATGTAAACAAAGATGACCGCTGGCAGCCATGTTTAACGTCGAATCAAAACGATTTTCGAAAAGGACCAACATCATGTCATGCTGATCATTTTAGAAAAAGTCCCATATCAATATCACTTATAGTTTTCATGAAGAAGTCGCTACAAACTTGTTTTTTAAAAACCTATTTTTAGATCTGGCGGCCATCTTGGATTTCACATCAACATGAATTTTTGCTAGGATCAACTAGACTTCATGGGCAACATTTCTGTGAAGTTTCATGAAAATCCATTCAGTAGTTTCAGAGGAGAAGTCGCTACAAAAAAAAGTTTACAGACAGACGGACAGACAGACGGACAGACGGACGACGGACGCCGCACCACAGCATAAGCTCTGCTGATCTCTGATCAGTAGAGCTAAAAATGAGTATTTAACCCATATAATGACCTTCAGTGCGCCCTTGACCTTAATATTTTAGTATGGCCAAATTCGATGTTGTCATAACAAGTGTATATGGTAAGATTGATGAAGAAATAAAAAGAATTGAGAATGTTATAGCTAACGTTAAGTTTTCGTGAAGAAATAAAAGAGTATTTAACCCATATAATGACCTTCAGTGTGACCTTGTCCTTCATATCTTGGTATGTTCATGTCGATGTTGTCATGGTGAGTATATACTGAAAGTTTGATGAAGAAATGAGAAAGTTATAGCCAACATTAAGTTTTCGTGAAGAAAAAAAAAGTATTTAACCCATATAATGACCTTCAGTGTGCCCTTGACCTTCATATTTTGGTATGGTCATGTCGAGTATATATTGAAAGTTTGATGAAGAAATATGAAGAAATGAGAAAGTTATAGCCAACGTTAAGTTTTCGTGACGGACTGATGGACAGACTGACGGATGGACGACAAAGTGATCCCAATGTATCGCATTTTTCTTCGAAAAGGCGACACAAAAACTAACAACATAAAGTAATTGGGTCACCCTCAATAAATAAAAGCCTTCATTCATTCATTAATAGAAACATCTACATTTAATAAAACAGAAAAAGAAATGTCACTGTTAAGTGACAAATGCCCCTGAAGTGACCTTTGTCCTTTAAGTGTGACCTTGACCTTGGAGCCACGGACCTGGATTTTGTGTGCACACATAGTCTTGTTGTGGTGAGCACTTGTGCCAAGTTATTTGAAAATCCATCCATGAATGTCAGAATTATTATTCCCGGACACGAAAACACTTCATTTTGACCTTTGATCTCTAAGTGTGACCTTGATCTTGAATCCACGGTCCTGGATTTTGTGCGCGACATGTCGTCTTGTTGTGGTGAGTAATTGTGCCAAGTTATTTGAAAATCCATCCATGAATGTCCGACTTATTAACCGGACACGAAAGCACTTCATCTTGACCTTTGACCTCTAAATGTGACCTTGACCTTGGAGCCATGGACCTGAATTTTATGCACGACACGTCGTCTTGTTGTGGTGAGCAATTGAGCCAAGTTATTTGAAAATAAGTCCATTTATTTTCAAGTTATTTACCAGACAAGATGTACGGACGAACGGACGGACGGTGCGGCTACTATATGCCACCCTATGGGGACATAAAAACAATGCAAAAAAGACCAGAAAAAAATGTGTCAATGGTACACAGATGCCCTGTGCTGTCAAGTCACATAAAATGAAACTTTAATGTAAATTAGCAAATCCGAAAAGTAGGTCAAGGTCACTCATATAGACCAACATAATTTTGTCATATAGATTTAAGCATGCGTGAGATTTCCGGTGTCTGCTAAATGGACCTGTTGTATGTACGGCTGTAAATACAGAACCCTATGTGTAACCGGCTACAGGTAATTGGTGAATAATCAATTCCTAACCGTATGTCCTGGATAGCTCAGTGGTTAGAGTGCTGGTACGGTAAACCAGAGACCCTCAGGGTTCGAGCCCCGGTTGAGGAATGACTTTTTCACCACCTGTTATATATGGACAGACGGATATACAACAATACGTAAGGACAAGGGTAACACTACATGCCTGCTTCACTTCGTGGTGGGGCATAAAAAAAAGGTTTTCCGGTTATGGAGTGGCAAGTTGGAGAGGGGTTGGGGGTTGGTTGAGGGGTGCTCATTCCTAAATTTGGTTTAGCTACGAATAAGAAGTATACAGACAGTAACAGCAGCATGGGCGTTTATCTTTTAAAAAATTATTGCTAATTTCATAAGATTAAGGTCGGCTCCTTTGGACTCTTTAAATTACATTATGCATCCATCGAGATAACGGTAAAAGGAGGCTTCCAATATTTGGCTGAGCTAGGACAAGTTGTTAAAGAAATACAGACATAAACAACAGCGAACAAGTAAACCTTGAGCTGCATTTATTGCACATTTTATGAGCCATCACAATTTGGGTTCCATTGGAGCCCAGAATTCATAGTAGACAAAATGATTTACGCAACCCTTTAGATAATATGTTAAGGAAGACTGTGTCCAAATGTGGGATGTTGGCATATCAGCAGTTAGTAATACAAGACTTTGAATTATATGATATGAGGTGTAGGAATATGGACAGTTAGTAATAAAAGAGTTTGAATTATATGATATGAGGTGTAGGAATATGGACAGTCAGTAATTCAAGGGTTTGATGCCCTTTGATATAATATAATATGACATATCAACAATAATTGGCTGTATTGAGTACAACAAAGAACCTACTTGCTTTCTCACAGTCATTGAATGTTGTAATTACATAACTCCAGTGATACTAGACAATAATTATAACATCACTGGGACATGGGTTTGTGGAGATTTGTGAGTCCTGTTGAATGACAACCCACTATTACAGGTCTTAACTAGGCTCTAAGATGGCTGATTTAAGCAGCTTGCAAAGAAACTTGATGATCATGTTTTGTTTCCTTTGGTTAGGAACATCAGAAAGTTAGAAAAATCCACAAAAATCTTGAGGTTTCTGTTACTTAAAGGGGCACATGGCAATCTTGATTTAAAAACTCACGGCGCCCCATTAGTTTTCTACATAACTTGCATTTGTTCAGTCATTAATGTTAAATATAAGGATAGTATAAAGCAAATTGTTTTTTCATTTTATTAACAGTTGATTATATTGCACCAATAATATATTTAATCTATTCAATAAGACGAATAAATTAAAACACAAACTTTTATTTAATTATATGCAAGCAGGTTTAAAGTCAAAATAATACTGGATAATTAAATCAAGACACTAATTTCAATGCTTGATAAACACTTCAAGATTGCCTAGTGTCCCTTTAATATGGCACTACAATTGTTGATATATAACACGTTTCCAAACAACAGCATTCTCCAATAATTGCAGAGATTACAGTAATACATTGCAATTATGAATGTGCAAGAGGAAAACATAGAGGATCTTACACGAGTGCTCATTCATTATTGAATTTATTAAACAAGTTGGCAAAATGATATAATGCGAGGCTCTTGTCGAGCATTATATCATTTTTGCTAACTCAATAATGAATGAGAATGAATGTTATATTTTTATCACATAACTCACATATCGACTTTTACTGCATTTTGCCTGTCGCTTTAACACGCGAAACCGACATAAACCGTGGGAAATGGACCACAGACATTATCATTTTTTTTGACAGTGCATACTAGGCTTATTTTGTATACTTATATAACTAGTGGTATATCAAAAATATAGAATGGTGTTATTCCACTCCCACACCGTAAGTTATGTGATAAACAAAAAAATACCACTCATAAATTCTACAAATTGAGTGTAACTCAATTCCTTTTCTACATTAGTTCAAGTCTTCTCAGAGTAATAGTTTGCCTGATTAGGATATTTCTGTCTAGTAGAAATCCTGATCTTTCACCAACAGAAAGAACAAAGAAAACAGTGATGAACTGTTAATGATATAGTGGCGCTTTGAACAGTACTTACTTCCTGCTTACCTTTATCTATCACCAGAGCTAGTAATTCTGGGAGAACAATCTTATTTCTAGCACTACTGTCAAGCTGTACCAACACCCACAGAGATTATAAGAATCTTTCATGGGTATCCGGTGAAGATAGGGAATTCCAACCAGAGGTATAAGTGTTTTTATCCGGACCGAGGTTCTGAAATGTGTGTGGTCTATTAGTAGACAATGTCAAGGTACTGTGTCTATTAGTAGACAATGTCAAGGTACTGTGTCTATTAGTAGACAATGTCAAGGTACTGTGTCTATTAGTAGACAATGTCAAGGTACTGTGTCTATTAGTAGACAGTGTCAAGGTACTGTGTCTATTAGTAGACAATGTCAAGGTATTGTGTCTATTAGTAGACAATGTCAAGGTACTGTGTCTATTAGTAGACAATGTCAAGGTACTGTGTCTATTAGTAGACAATGTCAAGGTACTGTATCTATTAGTAGACAATGTCGAGGTACTGTGTCTATTAGTAGACAATGTCAAGGTACTGTGTCTATTAGTAGACAATGTCGAGGTACTGTGTCTATTAGTAGACAATGTCCAGGTACTGTGTCTATAAGTAGACAATGTCAAGGTACTGTGTCTATTAGTAGACAATGTCAAGGTACTGTGTCTATTAGTAGACAATGTCAAGGTACTGTGTCTATTAGTAGACAATGTCAAGGTACTGTATCTATTAGTAGACAATGTCAAGGTACTGTATTGGTGAAAGACCACTTTTTCAATTATGGCCATTAATTTATTAGATTTAGTTGTAGCATTTTTTTAATTTTTTTTTCTTGCAGATAATATTATTGCATGATTGTTTCACTTTTTTTTGTTGTTTCTTTTTCTCAATGTTTCAATACTTCTGAAACACAATTATTTTTTCTTGTCTTGTAACAACACATTTTAGGCCTTTATTAAGCTCCTGCACATAATCTTCGAAAGAGGGTGTTGCAGTATCTATAGATAGATATTAAATTCAAGAATCCATATCTTCAAGATAACTTCATGCTACTTGACTTTTAGATGTTTGTTGTTTTGTTCTGAACTTCAAATTTCAATCCAAGATAAGGTATCATTTTCTTCATAGTCATCCCCAACACATACACACCTTTGAAAATTACATATTTCAAACTTTCCTTCAACACTTTGTGTGGCCAATAAGAATAAATAGTTTTTGCATTTTTTATTGTGTTTTTGTTATTTTTTACTGGATCTCGAATGTTTTAAAATAAAGCCAGATTTATATAGAGACATAGTCAGAAAGTCAAAAAACACAAACATAATCCAAATCTGATAAGACCGAGAAGTGATCTGTCAGTCCCGACAGTTTCTGAGTTTAAATATGCCATGAATATCCTTCAAATGTGCTTATTATAGTAATTATCTTCAACAAAACTTGGCACCCTCCCTGATGCATGTTCAAACTAACTATGCAGTATTGTGTTGGCATTTTATAGAAAGTAATTAAATATTATCGCACCTGCAGCCATCAGCTTATCAGCAACAAAACATGGAAAATCTTGACTTTTATAATCAGCAACAAACACAGCAAATCATGACTTTTACAATTCAACAATAACAAAATATGATACAACCATTGTATGACTGTATGTGTGCAGTGTATAAGCTGTAAGCTAGTAGGAGAAACCCTTCCCCCATTGGAGGAATTTTGTACACCCTATTTTTCTGAAAGCCCATTATGTGTAGAGCATTTTGGAACATGTGTGCCATCTGGCGACTGGGGCTTTATCGTGTTACTGGGTGCAGAATACGTTACCTATAAAATAATAATTAATTTTACTGCATTTTGAAGACTAAACATGTATGGAAGAAAGAGTTTGTATATTAAATTGTCTTCATTATTCATGCCTATTATAATACAATAGTTCAATGTACTTACTTTTTATACCTTGAATACCTGCATTGAATTGATTGAATTGGATTTTATAGTGGCACCAACAGCTAAGGTCATATGGCGACTTTCCAGCTTCCACTGGTGGAGGAAGACCCCAGGTGCCCCTCCGGTCAATTTTCGTGTACGGGCGGGCACCTGGGTAGAACCACCGATGTTCCGCAAGCCAGCTGGATAGCTTCCTCACATAAAGATTCCTAGGCCCCTGAGGGATCGAACCTACAGCGGTGAGGGGCAAGTGATTGCAAGTCAGAGACTCTAACCACTCGGCCTCTGACGCCCCGAATATCTGCATTACTAAGCCTACGTTACCGTAAATTATGTTACCTCGTTTTATTAAGTTTATTAATGATGTTACATCCGAAAATTATTCCAAACCTTACAGATATCACAGACATACGTTCCTATGATGTTAATAATGTTTGGTTCTTGTAATGTCCGTTACATTGTGTGTTTTTAAATCATTTTCTATTTTCCGCATGTTAAAAGAAATTAGAACAAATCATCCAATACACTATTCAAATTTTATTGCAACATTCCAACTAATTTTGAACATAATTTATGCTTTTTAAACTACAAAATTTCATTTCACTTAATGCTTTGATTTTGATACATGCATTATTAAGCCTACGTTACCGTAATTTATGTTACCTTGTTGAATGAAGGTGTTTGGTTTTAAGAAATTAAGAAAATAAGTATTTTATATTCAAAAATTATTTTAAACCTCTTAGTTATAACAGACATACGTATCCATGATGTGAACTATGTTTGGTTCTTGTATTGTCCGTTACATTGTGTACTTTTTAATTAATAATAATTTTCCATGTGTTACTAGAAATCTAGAAAATTCAGCCAATTAGCTTATAAAGATGTTAATACAACATAACTATGAACATCATCGATGGTAACAACAATGTTTGAACAGACATGAAATTGTGTCAAGCTAATATGTGTTACCTCATGTATTAAACGTTACGTACGTTACCAGATACGTTTGCATCATATTATTTAAATACCACATCGAAGTATCAAATAACAAGAGGGCCAAGATGGCCCTATATCGATCAACTGAGTACTGGCCCATTATCAAACTTCTTCGAAATCTCATGGTCATATACAATCTGTGCAAGTTTGGTTAAGATTGTTCAAGAAATGCGGCTTCGGTTGTGTTAACAACATTGATATAAAGACACTGACATAGTTTGGTAAAGATCAAATACAAAATGAAGGTGCTAGAGTATAACCCCTGGGGCATGGCCAAATGTAACCCCAGGGCTACATGTAATATATGAGAGCTGTGTGCCTTGTGGTTTCAGAAAAGGAGATTTTTGAAGTTTTTCCCTATACAAGTCTATGTAAAACATGTGACCCCTGGGGCAGGGCCAAATGTGACCCCAAGGTCACCATTTAAATAAACTTGGTAAAGGACCATAAGCTCGTTTGGTTAAGATTGTTCAAGAAATGCGGCCTCGGTTGTGTTAACAACATTGATATAAAGACACCGACACAGTTTGGTAAAGATCAAATTCAAAATGAAGGTACTAGAGTGTAACCCCTGGGGCATGGCCAAATGTAACCCTAGGGCTACATGTAATATATGAGAGCTGTGTGCCTTGTGGTTTCAGAAAAGGAGATTTTTTAAGTTTTTCCCTATACAAGTCTATGTAAAACATGTGACCCCTGGGGCAGGGCCAAATGTGACCCCTGAAGGTCACCATTTAAATAAACTTGGTAAAGGACCGTAAGCTCATAGTAAATGCAAAATATTAAATCTCTGGCTCTTGTAGTTTCAGAGAAGAAGATTTTTTAAAAGTTTTTACTATATAACTCAATGTAAAACTGTGACGCCCGGGACGGGGCCAAATTTGACCCCAGGGTCACCATTTGAACAAACTTGGTAAAGGACCATAATCTTATAGTAAATGCAAAATATTAAACCTCTGGCTCTTGTAGTTTCAGAGAAGAAGATTGTTTTTGTTTCTTTTTCCTATATAAGTCTATGTAAAGCTGTGACACCTGGGGCGGGGCCAAATTTGACACCAGGGTCACCATATGAACAAACTTGGCAGAGGATCATAAGCTTATTGCAAATTCAAAATATTAAACCTCTGGATCTTGCAGTTGCAGAGAAGAAGATTTTTTAAATTTTTCCCTATACAAGTCTATGTAAAACTGTGAACCCCGGGCGGGACCAAATGTGACCCCAGGGTCACCATTTGAACAAACTTGGTAAAGGACCATAATCTTATAGTAAATGCAAAAGATTAAACCCCTCTGGCTCTTGTAGTTTCAGAGAAGAAGATTTTTTGATTTTTTCCTATATGAGTCTATGTAAAACTGTGACCCCGAGGCGGGGCCAAATTTGACACTAGGGTCACCATTAGAACAAACTTGGTAGAGGACCATAAGCTTATAGCAAATGCAAAATATTAAACATCTGGCTCAAGCAGTTTCAGAGAAGAAGATTTTATAAAGTTTTTCCCTATACAAGTCTATGTAAAACATGTGACCCCTGGGGCGGGCCAAATGTGACCTCAGGGTCACCATTTGAACAAACTTGGTAAAAGATCATAATCTTATAGTAAATGCAAAATATTAAACATTTGGCTCAAGCAGTTTCAGAGAGGAAGATTTTTTAAGTTTTTCCCTATGTAAAATTGTGACCCCCAGGGCGGGTCACCATTTGAACATATTTAGTAGAGGACCATAAGCTGATGCTACATGTAATACATGAAAGCTCTGTGCCTTGTGGTTTCAGAGAAGAAGATTTTTTTAATTTTAGGGCAAGGTCATTTTTGACCCCGGGATATTTTAACAAAATTGATAGTTTAGGTTTGGCGATCATTTTAAAAGAAAAACTGTTGAAATCTGCCCAGCGGTTCTTGAGAAGATTTTTTAAGGTTCGATCATATATGGTAATGGTGGCCATCTTGGATGTCGCGCTGACCTTATTTTAACAAATCTAAAAAGCATTTATCTACGGATCATCCACGTGAAGTTTAGTCAAAATTGGCCAAGCGGTTTCTGAGAAGAAGTCGTTTGAAGCAAAAGTTAAAGACGACGGACGACCGACGGATGGACGGACGGACGACGGACGGACGGACGAAGAGTGATCCCAATAGATCACCTTGAGCGGCTCAAGGTGATCTAAAAACATGGATATATATCTTTAGGCAAACATTGAATGAAATGAAATTTGTATATAATTTACACAACTCTTCCATATTCTTTACGTTACCAAATTCAAAGGAAAATAGCAAATTATATGCACAATTTATCAAATGTAACAAATTAAGCAATTTCAACATATTCACAAAATGAATTGAACTTTACTTGCGTGACTAACAAATATAAATATATAGCTCTATAAGATTGCATGCATTTTCATGGAAATATATTACATCATTTGAGCTCATAATTCCTCTATACATTGTCATCACTTTCTTCAAACTCAATATCAATCAGTTTGTTGGCTGTCATATCACCCATTATTACTTCCTTCTTCAGTGTCAGGCTCTTTGAACATGATGTCAACCAACTATTGTGACGCAATATCAACAATAGTCAATTTAAATTCAATAACTTTATCTTCTCTCATTTGTTTCTGCATCAGGTTAATGTAGGTCAGTATGGTGCCACAAAAGCACTTGAAAGTGTGCATGTTCAAATACATGATTATAGAAAATGGACACGGCGGAAAAAAGCTCTAGTTGTGGTCTTTGAATTTTCGCGCAAATGTATTTGACATCCGTGTAAAGAGGTTTGCCATATATCTCCTTTTTTAATCATCCCAGTGCCAAACATGACATATGGTTGTATTACTGAAACAAGTTATGAAAGCAGGATCAGTATGTCTGTGTCAGGAGAATGCACCACGATTGTTTCTGATGTTGGTGATGTTTGATTCATTCTAATGTCTGCTTCCTCCTATGATGAAACAGATCATCCTGACCATCAGCAAAGACAAATATGTCATCTGCAATGGTAAGCCGAGGACATTTTTTTCCCAGACAGAGTAGGTTTCATGACCTTGGAGGTTTGGTGCATATCTATCCGTTTTCCACTGGCCGAAAATACGATTAATGAATTGTGTCGTATTGTCGCAATTACTCATGTAACTCTTCAAATCACAATAAGTCTTCGTTTTCGGCCCTGACAACAGGAAAGGTCGGATTTCACCTTGCTTCTTGCACACAAATACTTGATAGATCTAAGGATGCAAGTGTCTGTCACACAGTCGACTCAAGGTGCTTTGGTTAGTATGTCAAACACCATTTCTGCCAAATCGTCAAACGTATCAGGAACTGAGGGCTCATTGTGAGTTGTTGCGTTACCGTCACATACACATATTCAGTAGGTCACTCTGTAGCTGGCTCAACTGATACTTTTAAGCAGTGGAGCAATTTGCCTTTGTCAGTTCTAACTGAATTGCCATCAGCTGTTGCAAGGGACCATGGTACTGATCCTAGAGGATATGATAGCTTCAACTTAAGATCTGTCTTATACCTGATTAATAAGGGAACCAATTAACCAAATATAGTGTGTTATAGATCGGGTTGGCGTGTCGATTAACAAGTCATTGACAAATATGTCATGGTCTTCTCAGCCTGATGCTGTAATAGATCATCTACATCTCTCTATGCTGAAATACGGACGATCGGAGGTATAGCTCATAGTCATTGATACCAACTCGGAATGGGGTTTGTGAAACCAATGATAGATTCTGTGGCTCTTCTCAAGTCTTTCTCATTGTTCTTCGTTTGGGATGGATGCAGTTCTTTGTGCGAAGAAATAACTTCTGATGCCATAGTTGCCATCTGGAGAGTGGCCTCTAACAACTTTGCTCTACATTGACGTGTAATGCACCAGTGGTATTACTGGTATGCTGCATACTTTCTACTGAATCCAATGATGTTACCCTGAAAATTTGCTTGTTGATAGATAGTTTTTGAATAGTTATGTGACTTGTGGAAGAGGGACACTGACTCTCCTGTTTTGGAGAAGTTTATTTGACCCGGGGATGGGTTGTGTTGACTCAGTGTGTCATTAAATATACTGGAATGTGTCTGGCGTAGTTCCAATGGTCATACTCAAAGAACATTGGACATAGGCATTTGAGTGAAGATAAATGCATGTCAAGGTCATTTTCCTTTGTGTTTGTCTTTGATAAGAGTTAGTATTATTAGTATTGTGTTGTCCAAATACTAGTAATCAGAATAAGGCAAGACTAACTTACATTGGATGGGGACAAAATATTATTATTCTTTGGGGTTTGTCTCAAAAGCAGGCCTTGTATGGGAAGATGACATAACTAGTAAAAAAAAAAAATTGTCAATAACGGATAAGCTCCTAGTAGTTTATTGTGCAATTACTATTTTTCTGATTGATGAGCCATTTTAAAATATTTATTATAATTATATTTATTTTATTTTTAGACATTATATTTATTTATTTACTTATACTAATGAATTATATTACTTTTTTAAAATAAAATAAAACTCGAAGTTAAAAGTATAATACTAGCACCTTTATTTCTGGAAAGGTCCAATATTACATGTAACTTTAAATGGTAACGTAATTTTCGTGTTATATTTTATTTATTTATTCATTCTTTTATATATTCATTTAATGAATTACATTTTATTATTAAAATAGTCACTGTTTCAGTAAATACCTAGAGCCTTTATTTCTGGAAACATTCAATATGTATGACAAATAACTTTAAATGGTAACGTAAAGTTCGTGTTAATGTCACGTAACATAAACTACATTGTCTTTTGGAAATTTGTTTTCTTCGTTAGATTTTGGTTTTTAACATGTTTGATAAATAATGTAAAATATACATACCGTTTTGTTGCATATAAACATTTTTGAGTATTACATTTTCAAAACATGATAATGGTAAAGTATTTCAAATGGATGTCACTCCCTTATATCCCCACTCTCATTTCGCAAACATAATTCATTTGTAGCAAATGCATACCCTCATAAATATATCCTTCAAAATTCCCTCAGAGTGGGGATGGCCTCTTTTGGTAAGTTACGATCTAGTTATTATTAACTGCATTGATGATTTTTTGGTAACAAACAGGGTGTTACGTAAACTACAGTATATTTTCATATTTGCATTATGTTGAAAAGGCTGTCTAAACTAAACAATTCATCAATAAAATAAATATAGGTAGTATTTGTTGTTCATATGCACATGTTTTGATCATATTCAAATTTATTGAAGGTGTTCTGGAATTGTTACGGTAACGTAATTGTCACGTGCGTTACACACAAACGCCCCAATGCTCAGATGGCGCACATGTCTCATTTTGAAGTTTTTTGTATGAACTTTCAGAAAATCATACCCTACAAAATTTCCCCTGGAGAGGGGGGTGGGGTCCAGCTCAGGACTAGTAGGTGGGTGTATGCGGGTGTTATACATACATGCATGCAGGCCCCTAGCTACACTGTTTTGTTTGTTTGTATGGTGTTTTACTTCATTTTCAACACGTGTAAGGTTATATCGCCCTATTAGTGCTAAAAGGTGACAAGTGACATTTTTCAAGTTTTGAGATTATCGCATTTGAAAATTTTAATTCGTCATTTGTTCATTTGAGGACCAATGAACTCAAAACCTGGAAGATATGGACAAAAGTGGTAATTTTATGTGTAATATGAGTTTTAGAGCTATTCTTAACTCCACTGTTAGGAAAATGTGTATTTTGTACTTAGCACCTTTTGGCATAAGTACTTTCTGCAAAATAATTGTGGAAGAAGGTGTCAAGTGACAAATAGCACCTTTCGGCACACACACGATAGAAATGATACAATTTTAAAAACAAAAAGGATTCAAGTGGCATTATGGGCTCCTTCTGGCATGGGTTAATATTAAGATTTTCAGCACATATTGTGTCCTATGATACATTTACTATACAAAATCTAAGTATTCATATGGCACATTTACTATACAAAATCTTAGTATTCATATGGTACATTTACTATACAAAATCTAAGTATTCATATGGTACATTTACTCTACAAAATCTAAGTATTCATATGGTACATTTACTTAATACAAAATCTTAGTATTCAATATGGTACATTTACTTAATACAAAATCTTAGTATTCATATTGTACATTTACTATACAAAATCTAAGTATTCATATGGTACATTTACTATACAAAATCTTAGTATTCATATGGTACATTTACTATACAAAATCTAAGTATTCATATTGTACATTTACTCTACAAAATCTAAGTATTCATATGGTACATTTACTCTACAAAATCTAAGTATTCATATGGTACATTTACTTAATACAAAATCTTAGTATTCATATGGTACATTTACTATACAAAATCTAAGTATTCATATTGTACATTTACTCTACAAAATCTAAGTATTCATATTGTACATTTACTCTACAAAATCTAAGTATTCATATGGTACATTTACTATACAAAATCTTAGTATTCATATGGTACATTTACTTAATACAAAATCTTAGTATTCATATGGTACATTTACTTAATACAAAATCTAAGTATTCATATGGTACATTTACTCTACAAAATCTAAGTATTCATATGGTACATTTACTTAATACAAAATCTTAGTATTCATATGGTACATTTACTATACAAAATCTAAGTATTCATATGGTACATTTACTTAATACAAAATCTTAGTATTCATATGGTACATTTACTTAATACAAAATCTAAGTATTCATATGGTACATTTACTTAATACAAAATCTAAGTATTCATATGGTACATTTACTATACAAAATCTTAGTATTCATATGGTACATTTACTTAATACAAAATCTTAGTATTCATATGGTACATTTACTTAATACAAAATCTAAGTATTCATATGGTACATTTACTCTACAAAATCTAAGTATTCATATGGTACATTTACTTAATACAAAATCTTAGTATTCATATGGTACATTTACTCTACAAAATCTAAGTATTCATATGGTACATTTACTTAATACAAAATCTTAGTATTCATATGGTACATTTACTTAATACAAAATCTTAGTATTCATATGGTACATTTACTTAATACAAAATCTAAGTATTCATATGGTACATTTACTTAATACAAAATCTAAGTATTCATATGGTACATTTACTATACAAAATCTTAGTATTCATATGGTACATTTACTTAATACAAAATCTAAGTATTCATATGGTACATTTACTATACAAAATCTAAGTATTCATATGGTACATTTACTTAATACAAAATCTTAGTATTCATATGGTACATTTACTTAATACAAAATCTTAGTATTCATATGGTACATTTACTTAATACAAAATCTAAGTATTCATATGGTACATTTACTTAATACAAAATCTAAGTATTCATATGGTACATTTACTATACAAAATCTTAGTATTCATATGGTACATTTACTTAATACAAAATCTTAGTATTCATATGGTACATTTACTTAATACAAAATCTAAGTATTCATATGGTACATTTACTCTACAAAATCTAAGTATTCATATGGTACATTTACTTAATACAAAATCTTAGTATTCATATGGTACATTTACTCTACAAAATCTAAGTATTCATATGGTACATTTACTTAATACAAAATCTTAGTATTCATATGGTACATTTACTTAATACAAAATCTAAGTATTCATAGTGAATCACTTGCAGAAAACTCAGTTGCAGACTTCAGAAAAACGCTTTGCTCAGAGTAAAACAAATTCCCTCTTTCGTTTTGTAATAATAATAGGTATTTATATTACACTTGTTTAAACCGTTTGACATAAAACAAATTCAACACACACTCGTAACACATGTTTCAAACATTAAATGTTGATTATGCTTTTTAAAGTACATCAACTGGCTGTTACTTTATATTAATTCTGTTTCGTACTCTTATCCTAGTCTGGAATTGGAATACTGTCATGGTTTCCAGAATTCTTCTGGAAATATTCATTTTATGCACTGGTCATTCTTTGCTGGTACTGATAATTGCAGGGTTTTTTCATAGCAACTGTCAAGATCAACTGGCTATTAAGTTATCTGAGCTTTCCTTTGGGTGACTGAATGGTTGTATATTAGTGGCCAGAAAAGTGAATTCTGAAAAGCTGTCATTCACAGAGATTTTCTTGACTGCTGTTTAACTTTGATACATTGAACATGCAGCCAATTTACATTATCTCCTAATGTTGACACCATTACGTTTGGCCAGTATGTTTTGACCAACCTAAAACATGCTCATATCTTAATGGCACTAAATGCATTTTATTGCCCAACAAACAAGAGAATTCCAATGTCTAGCTATATGAGAGTGACCTAATAGCAATAATTTGTGAGTGATCATTTCTAAGTCGTGTTGTTCAGATATGGTATAAGATAAGATAAGATAAGATAAGATAAGATAAGAGACTTTATTTAAAGAGGGTGACATATTTAGTTTTAAACTAATCTTCCACATGGCCCTCTATTATTTACAATATATACAAGTTATAATACAACAAAAATACATATGAATTATCAAATGACTGCAGATGTACTTAACATAACAAATTAAGAGCATCATCATCAATTATAGTTTAACACTCACTTTACCCACACATGTACTTCAATTGACAGTGATATACACGTAGCAACAACAATAATACAAACAAAAACAATAAAGCATATCATAAGTTAAACATTTTTCATCCATTTAATTAGGTTACATTGAAAAGCCATTGTTGAACTTTTTTCTTTAATATTTGTAGGTAAGTTATTCCAAATTATTGGTCCAGAGTATGTTAAACTTTGTTTAAATATTTCTTTGTTGGGTTTAGGTATTAAGAAATTGTTTGTAGAACATGACCGTGTTATAGTTGTATTTTCATTTATTTGTCTAAGGTTAAACATTTCATTAATATATGATGGAGTTTTTGATTTTGATATTTTATACATAAATTTTGCTTTTCTGAGATATACTCGGTCAAATATTGTAAATATTTTTAAATTTTGCATACTTTCTAATGAGTTATCAACATTGTAATCTAGAATAATTTTTACAGCCCGTTTTTGAAGGCGAAATAGTCTGTTTAAATTTGTTTGACATGTTCCACCCCATATTACATTGCAATAATCTATGTGCGGCTGAATATATGCTTTGTAGAACTGAACCCTATGCTCAAGACTTAGGTGTTGCTTTATTCTAGACATGAATACAGAGTAGTTCTGCTCACCACAGCTATCTGTATGATGTTATAATTATAGAGTTTAATTAACATTGTTGAAGTGATACGGGAAATAATTCCCGAGTGAGAAAGATTCTTGCGATATAGAATTGAGAATATTTCTCACGAGTGAATTATTTTCCGTATCACGACAAAAATGTTAAACTATATAATATATATTCTGTGATGAATTACTTTCCAAGCGTCTTTTTACACAAGTATTCCTTCTTCTGTCACTCCTTTGGCGACAGCGCGGAGTAATATTATGACGTCAATTCGTGACGTAATATCGTGACGTCTATCGTTTAGTTCATAACATTTGGCTACTGTGCTATCTTGCGCACTAGGCGAGATAGCACAGTAGAGGAAGGGATTTTCTCAAACTGGGAAATTTCTATAATTCATCGCAGAATATATAATGTATTTATTTCATCATATCTTAAAATGAACATACAGACATTGTATTTATAAATAGGCATGTGGATATTTCACAAGATCGTCTAAAACCCTTAGTCTTGTCCCATAAAAGACAGACTACTGTTTGTCACTTAATGAGTATATCAGTAAGTAATGACAACACAATTGAAATGCCCAAATTATGTATAATGAATAGATTAATATATTTCATTTGGAATATACTACAATTATATTATATAACCACACAATTTTCTGGAATAATACAGTTCACTTACGAGTGAACATGGTTAAGTGATCATTGCTAGTAAATTTAATGTTGTACATATTTGTTGAGGTCTTCCTTAACCTGAGCTTTGGCTCTCTCTTTCTCTGTTTTTACGGTAACTTGTCGTTCCTGATGTCCGTTATAGCAGTATTCATTATTTTCATCCATATCCCCGGTCACACTTTTGAATGAATGTTGTCCTTTTTCAGTTTGATTTTGTTTGTATGGTGTTTTACGCCATTTTCAACACATGTAAGGTTATATATGACGGTCGATTTTTTGTGGGTAGAACCAGTGCTGTACACCTCCCATCGTCCGAAAGAATCAACACTTCCTCACTTACAAGTCGAGCCCCAAGTGGGATTCGAACTCGCGCGTTAGTCGAGAAGGTTTACAATGCAACGTCGTTAACCCCTCAGACACGGATATACTTTATTCAGTTTGAAGAATGATAAATTATTGTAGTTTGTACAAACACATTTCCACAAGTAGATTGTCTAGAAGTTTGTGAAATGAACTGCTCTGTTTATTGCTTCTTTGCATAATGGGACTCCATCCTTGAAAATGACTTGTTTTTGCGCAATGTTCATTCTGTAAGTACTTGTTTTGTTCGGAGCACCGGGCTGTTGCTTCATTAATGTATACTGTGTATAGTTTTTCTTACAATGTAATGTTTTAGTCACTAATATTTTCATTTTCACCAGCAGTAGAATACTCTCTTAATTTGAAATGGTTGTGAATTTACCGATATTAGAGGTTACTACTGGTATTCATGTACTTCCAAATTAATGTATGTTAACTAATTTGATAATTTTATAGATTTTCCTCACCTCGATTTGTTATGTACGAGAGGTGTTCAACTTATAAATGAACACTTTTGTTTAAGATGGGTTTTCTCAGCGGTAGTGATTGTCATAAAAAATACGTGATTTAATGATGTGAAACTGTCATTTAGAATGTATGCATTTAAAAATAATATCCAATTTCAAGCGGTTCTTTTTAAATTACATTTTGAATAAGGTGTACACCATTTTCTAATTTTAAACCTATATGTTGCTGTTGCCGTGGAGTTTTACCTTAATCCAAATAATTGCACTAAATGCATATCATAATTGTTAAAACTTGTGTTTATAATTTAAATACGATTGTATGTTTTATTTTAAGACACAAATATAGATGCTGAATTAAAAGCTCGACTTTTTATCGCAATATTAAAACATTAAGATAATAGGAAAATCTGCTCCTATGTTACTGATAATTTTATAAATTAACCAAAATAACTATTTTAATCATATTTTGTGATATAAAAACATGAACAGTTATTGTTGATGTATATCATATATGTATATCATATACCTTATAAAGAAGATATCTTTGGTAAAAAAATATATTATTTTTATCATTATTTGCAAATATGTGTGTTTTGCCCCTAAATTTGAAGTTATATATTTTTCTATCTTTTCTTTTGAGAAACTTATGAAACTTGTTTTTTATAGCAGAGGAAGTCACAAAAATGCCTGCAGTTAATGTTTTGAACTAGAAGCTTACGTAAATTTAGTCATTTTCATAGTTGAATTTCATGTTAATTTTCGCTAAAATCTTGAAAATCGACAAATTAAAAAAAAAATGTATATTACACTTTTCTACGTTCAGGCATGGACATATCGGATTACTATAACCTTTAACGATATTTTAAAAGCATTTGTGTTGAAATTTGTATTGCAGTTATTTTTATAATTGACGATTTTTGCTTCAAAATGTCATTCTCTACCCATTTTCAAAAATGCGGATGCAGCATCATTAGGAAGCACATAATAGTGCATGTCATAATGTTTCATATCGAAGGAATCATTAGACTTCACATTACAATCAACATATTCAGCGAGAATTTCAAGATAGTTGATTCAGTTACACAATAAAAGTGTTCAATATAAGTTGAACACCTCTCGTATACACAATTTATGTATCTGGTTCGTTATGGTACTGAACGTTGAAAACAGGAGTGTTTATTGCACTAGAATAAAGTTGTACCTTGATTTTATATGTATCAGCAACAGCTAATCATAGATAGTCTGTTAAATTAACATTCCATTGATGATCATTCATTTGTCATATGGCACGTTTTTGCTTCCATTACATAGCTGTATATATGATATTCCAAGGGTGCTAAAAGGAGCCATATGTCACTTGGCACCTTCTTGCTGTATTGTTTGCTAAATTTCTAAACAATGCAGATGCAAGAAG